>FYEU01000312.1:612868-737640 GCA_900188575.1 Geosmithia putterillii | reverse complement strand
CTTCTCCGATCCGACCGCCCCCCGTCGTCATGGCCGCCAACATGCAGCAGCACATGGGCGGCCCGGGTCAGATGATGGGCCAGCAGGGACCCAAGAGCGTTGCCCAGGGTCAGCTCCAGGCATATCTCTTCCAGGCCCTCAAGAGCTCGCCTCCGCCCATGAACGGTATCACATGGCAGAACAGCATCACCATCCAGGAGCGACTTGTCATGTCGATGCAACTGTACGCTGCCTCTTTTCTCTTTTCCCCCCCATGTTCCCTTTGCTTTCTTGCTCTGTTCCTGTTCCTGCTTCTGTTACACCTCTCTTGCTCTTCTGTCCTTGTCTCGCTCTAGCTCTTGTCCTACCCATTGCCTCGCCGCTCTGCCTCATTGGCCCGGCTTCGCCGTTTCGATTGATCGCTCGCTGACAAGCCACCTTCACACACAACAGTGCCACACAGATCTTCCTGTCACAACCAGGCTCCAACAGCGTCACTACCCCACAGATTGCTGACTTCGCCGCCCGCTTCGAGCGTGAAACGTACCAGACCATGGGCTCAAAGGTATGACTTGCCCTTCACTTGCCCTTCACCTTCAATCTCACCAACCTGTCCCTCTCCTGCTGCCTGTGTAACCGTGTAACCGTGTCACCGCTGGAGCACGTGCGGCTCAGCATCACACGCCTCACTCCCAACTCACCTAGCACCTCACCTTGCACCTCGCCTCACAGTTTTTCCTTCTCTCTTCCATTTCCTCCCCAGACCTTCTCCCTTTCACTCTCCCTCCACGCTCACCACCCCTTTCTCCGATTTCTTTTCCTCATCGACATTCCTCACTGTTCCACAACCATCTCCCCTCGTCGGCAGCCAACGTCGTGCTGACCATTATTTTCCCATGACGCAGGAGGCCTACCAGCAGGCCTTTACCAGCAAATTCGCCGAATTCCACAGGCGGAGAATGGCAAATGAGCCCGCCCTCCAAAGCCAACTCAACTCAAGTGCTCAGGCTCAGGCCGTCATGATGCAGGCCCAGCAGATGGGACGAGGCATGAGCCAGCAGGGCTTCCAGCAGATGCAGCGTCCGATGCAGCAGATGCCCGGAATGCCGCCTCAGCAACAACCCCAGCAGCAGCAGTTCCGTCCGCAGCAACAGCAGCCGCCTCAGCAGCAGCCCCAGCAGTTCACGCAGCAGCAGATGCTGGCTGCCCAGCGACAGATGCACCCGGGCATGGCCAACCAGGCTGGCCGCGGCATGGGTCCCGGCCCCAACCCCCAACAGATGATGGCTGCCATGCCTAACGGGCAGAACCGCCAGTCCGAAATCACCATCGAGATGGCCAAGCTGAACCCCACGGACAAGACCAAGGTGACGGACCTTGCCAATAAGATGATGCAAAACGCCACCGATGAGTCCAGGAACCAGATGCGCGCCATAATCCAGAACCGTTTCAACCCGCAGCAGATCCAGGAAATGCAGGCCCAAGGGCGGGATCCTTATCAACTGCTCTACCAACAGCAGGCCTTCACTATGCTCCGCACCAATGCCGCACGGATGCAGAAGCAGATGCAGCAGCAGCAGCAACAGACCCAAGGCCAACAGACGCCCCAGCCACCCATGATGCAACAACAGCACAGCCAGCAGTCATTCCAGCTTCAGCAGCAGCAGCAGCAGCAACAGCAGCAGCAGCAGCAACAGCAACAGCAGCGCCAGAAGATGATGAATGCAGGCCAACAGGGCGCTGGTGCCGCCGCCCCCGCCAATGATATTGCCCAATTCCAGCCCAACATGGAGAGCATCAAGGACCAGCAGATGAACGGTTTCATGGCCCAGCAGGCAGGCCACATGGTGGTCCCCATCAGCAACGGTCCCCCTGGAGCTGCCGGATCCCAGCCCATGGCCCAAACCATGTCGAACCAGAACCAGGGCCAGAACCAGACGCCTAGGATGACTCCTCAGCAGCAGCAGCAACAGCAGCAGCAGCAGATGAAGATGAACCAGACGCCTCAGCAGGCCCAGGCCCAGATGCAGGGTCACCCCCAGATGAACCAGGCTGCCATGGGCGGTGGTATGGGCGGTCCCTCTCAGAGCCCCGCCATGGGTACCCTCAACACACCCATGTCGCACCCTGCCAACGGCATGAACCAGATGGCCGGTCAGGGTGGATCCCAGGGCAACCCTCAATTTGGCGTCAACCAGCAGCAGGCGATGCCGAGAGGCACCCAGCAGGCCTATAACGCATTCCTAGCCGCCATGAACGACGAGCAACGCCAGAAGGTGTCGGAGCTACCCCCTGCTCAACTGACTGAGCTTGTTAGGCGCTTTCAGCAGAACCAGCAGAATCAGATGGCCAACCGCGCCAACGCACAGCCAGGCCAGATGAATGGCGCCAACATGGGACCCCAGGGCATGCAGCCGCAACCGCAGCACCAGCAACCTGGACAGCCTGGACAGCCCGGACAGCCTGGACAGCCCGGACAGCCTGGGCAGCCTGGGCCCCTCAATGGCGCAGCCATGATTCCCGGCCGCATCCCGCCGCAGACGGCACACCTGATGGACGCCCACGACGTACCCCCAGCTATCTTAGAGCGCGTGTTCCAGATGGCCCCCTCGATGCCTCCCACCACCAAGAAATGGGGAGCGCTCAAGGCCTGGATGAAGGCCAATGGGAGCATCATCAGCCCTGGAATACAGCAGCAGCTCATGGCCACGCAACATAGGCAGATGCAGACCATGATGCAGAGGAAGGCGCAGATGCAGCAGCAGCAGCAGCAAGGGCAGCAGAACATGGGAATGCTCGGAGGACCAATGACGACGCCCGGTGGCGGTCCGATGCCTCCCAACATGCAGCAGCGAATGCCGATGGGCCCCGGACAGCCGCAGCCAAACATGACGGTCACCGCCGCCGAGTTGCAGGCTGTCCGCAACAGCAAGCCTGCCTGGGCGGGCATGTCGGACGAGCAGCTCCGCAACGCCATCATCACGGCGAGGAGGCACGCTTGGCAGAACCCGCAAGCCGCCAAGACCCAGCAGCAGATGCATCAGCAGCAGATGCAGATGCAGATGCAGAACCAAGCGCAGGCTCAAGCACAGGCCCAGGCGCAGGCTCAGGCTCAGGCTCAAGCTCAAGCTCAGGCTCAGGCTCAGGCGCAGGCGCAGGCGCAGGCTCAGGCGCAGGCCCAGGCTCAGGCCCAAGCGCAGGCACAGGCGCAGGCACAGGCACAGCAGCAGCCTGGCGGCATGCCCATGGGCCAGCAGCAGCAGGCCCAGCCCCAGCCTCAGCAGACCCCCCACCAGACTCCCCAGCAACAGCCGCAACCGACGCCCATGCAGCAGCCCCACGCAACCCCGCAGCAGCAGGCCCAGGCACGCATGACGCCCGCATCCATGGGCCAGCCGGCCGCCACCCCTCAGCAGCAGCCTCAGCAAAAGCCCGCCACGAGCGACCAGAAGCCCAAGGCTGGCACTGCCGCCGCAGCACGCGGTGGCAAGAAGGCTACGCCCTCGCCCGCCCAAGGAACCAAGAACCTCAAGCGCCCCAGCTCTGACAACATTGGCGACAGCATGAACAATGGGAACAACATGATGCGGAGCAACTCCCAGCATCAGCAGCAGCAGCAGCAGCAGCGCAGGGGCTCCCAGCAGCACCCTGGCCAGGTCGCCATGCCCCCTGCTCTCTCGGCCGAGGATGTCGCCAACATGACGCCCGAGCACCGCGCCAAGTACGAGCAGATGAGGGCCATGAATGCCGCGCAGCAGCAGCAGGGTCAGACCGCACAGGACTTCCTCGCCCGCCTCAAGTTGCTTTCGCAGGAGGAAGCCCGCCGGGTCGCCCAGGAGAACATGCCGCAGATCAACCTGAATCCCGAGGAGATGGCCGGCATGCAGCAGAGGCTGTTCCGCTTCGCACAGGACGTCCAGAAGATTGGCAGAGGCCTGGGCAAGTGGTACTCGATTGCCAAGGACGACGCGCGTGCCAGGGCGTTCTTCAGGGCTGTAAGTACTCGATGACCATGCATGGTCGCATGCGTGTACCAGTTACTCTCTTTCCCCTATTCTCTGCTGACATTTTTATTTAGCGCCTCCGCATCATTCGGCAATTCGCCGACGGCGAGCGGATGCAGACGCCGCGAACTGTCTTCACCGTCAAGCCCAGCGAGGTCGACGAGGCTCGGACCCTGATGCATTCGATGGGCATGGATATAGCTAACAACTACCGCCAACGCGGTGCCATGCAGCAGCAGGTGCCGGGCCCTCAAGGCCAGGCTCAGGGACAAGGAATGCCACCCACACCGGCGAATCAGCAGCACAGCCAAGAGCAGCTTGCTCAGCAGCAGCAGCGGCTCATGGCTCAGAGGCAGCAGGAGCAGCTGGCGGCGCAGGCGCAGGCCATGCAGGCGCAGCAACAGCAGGCACAAAACCAGCAGCAGCAGCAGCCTGGCCCGGTGCCTCTCAGCGCGGCCAACCTGGAGAAGAACAGCCAAGCGCTCAAGAACCAAAAGGGCAACAAGGGGCCGAAGGCACCGATGGCCCCCACGACGGCCAACCCGCCCTTCCCCTTTGGCGCATCGTCACCCCACGGCAACCCCAGCTACGTGGGCAAGACCAAGGAGATGAACCTCCAGATCCCACCGCGCAAGAGGGCCAAGCTCGAAAAGCAGCCGGGTGGTTCGAGCTCGCAGACGGCGACGCCCTCGCCTCAGCAAGGTGTTGCCAAGCCACCCGAGCCCCTGCAGGAGCAGCAGCAGCAACAGCAGCAGCAGCAGCAGCCGCCGCCGCAGCAGCCGCCGCCGCAGCAGCCGGTCACTGCCGTGCTGCTGTGCAAGGATCCCGAGTGCCAGTCATCAGTGGCTGGTTACCCTACCGAGGAGGCGCTGCAGCAGCATGTTGATGAGGAGCACATCAAGCCCAAGGCGAACCCTTTGAGATTCTGCCTCGACCACCTTGCGGCGGCGCTGGGCCTGGCTCCTGACGGCACCCCGAAGAAGGAGCAGCAGCAGTCGCTGCAGCAGAAGGCGACGGGTCCGGCCATGAGCCGCACGGCATCCAAGCAGGCGCAGACGCCTGGCAACCTGGGCGTGCAGACCCCGCGGTCTCTCGACGGTGGCGTGGGCATGGCATGGTCGGCCAGCTCACAAGGCAACAACAAGGCCGGCATCAAGGCGGCACTGTCGGCGTCGGCCTCGCCCGACCCGTGGGCGAGCTCTAGCCTCGACCCGCAGGAGCTGGTTAACAAGCTCGGCTTCCCCAACGGTATCTCGAGCATTGCGCTGGACCCCGCCGTTATCCGGTCCCTGACTCCCAAGGATACGCCCGAGTCAAGCAAGGACGGTGGGCCAAGCGAGCCCAACACGGACATGATGGGTGAGACGAGCGCGGACCCTGGCCTGGGTGACTCATGGTGCACCCTCGAGGATGTGGACCTCCTGCTGGACATGGATCAGGGCGGCGTCGAAGACGCGGGTGTGACGACGACGGGAGCTCCTGATGCGGCCGCTGCCGCCAATGCCGACGACGCTCTCAACAAGATCTCGATGGACCCGTCTCTTCTGACGGACGCGGGATCGCTGGAGCCTGACTGGGAGGACATCAGCCTGGATTTCCATGACCCGTTTACCGTTGACACGTCGCAGCTGTCTCTGGGATATAGCTAGACGTGCACTTGACTCGACCAGTCTTGTTTTCTTTTGGTGTGAGATTTCTCTCACAGGACATATACCCCCATTGTTGCTTTGGTTTGATTTTTTGTCTCCTTTTTTTTTTCTGCTCGAAAAGGGCCCATGATTTCGTTCTTGCTTCTGCCTGATTTGGGTCTTGATTTTCTCTTTCTTTCCTTCATCTTTGTTCTTTTCTGCTGCTCCTCTCCCCCGCACACCCACCCCCGCCAGCATTCTGGAAGGATGGTGATAATGTTTTTTTTTTCTGTTTTCATACACACACATACACATACGCATCCGTTGTGTATCGGGGTGATGAGGGGGGAGTTTGGAGGGGAAAATGGTAGCGAGGTCAGGGACTATATTGACGTTTGTCTGTGAGTTTCAGCAGGCGTTGGGGAGGTATGAGAGTCTGCGGTTGCAGGTCTCTTTCTTTCTTTGCAGTTCATTTGCTAGGATCGTTTAGTTATGTTAATGAGGGTGGAATGCCGAATGATTTGAGTGCTTGACTTGTGATGAAAGTGAAAGTGCTGGGTGCTGTGACTTTGTGGTGTGAATGAGTGGTTTGAGTGCTGAGGCGGATGTGGCTATTGTGACTGCTGGGACTGGGTTGACTGAGTGTTTGACTGACTACTAACATGACATTTTCTGTGATGAGTTACCGAGTTGTGAGTGCTGTTAGCTGTGTCTGAGGTGCAAGTAAGTAGTTCAATTGGGTCCCGTGGTTTGAGTTGAGTGAATGTGAGTTGGGCTCTCAGTTCAACATTTGTGGTAAGCAAGGTTGGTGATCTAATCTAGAGTTGGGATCAAGCTAGCTGGTAATTAATTGGTATAGCGAAATTGACATGGTTGTTGAATGCATTTAAACTCGATGTACGAGTATAGTACTAGAGTACAGTACAGTACAGTACAGGTACAGGTACAAGATGTTTATCGACTATTGCGAGTAATACTGCTGTATCCGTATATTACTCGTGTACGGAGTAATAATGCGTGTTTATTGTGAGTGTATTTAGATTGTGTATTATTTGTATTGTGTTGTGTATAAAATACTACGTCGGATGGACAACATGGGTACGTCTACACCTATTTGGCCTATGACCAAGGCTCAAGAGTCAAGGGACCTACCAGGCCAGACGCGTCAGTGAGACATGGGCAGGGCGTGACAGGCAGGGCATGGCGGGCAGGGCATGGCATGGGTAGAATGATGTCAGTGCAGAACCGAGGTGTTGGTCTGTTTCTCAGTTGGTACAGCATTCAAACGTCTCTCTCAGTATACATAGTAGGTCTCCCAAGGTAAATGCAGACTCAATGGTAAGAGAAACGTTGAAGAAACGGCATGCATGTAATACTTGCTGTAGTGGTGTGTGGTGGTGTGTAGTGGTGTTGAACGTTGGAGAGCGCAGCAGAGGGGCCAAGTGGTCTGTGTAGTGAGTGCTACAGTGGCTGCAGAGTCGCTAGCGCCATTCAACACGCTCTTGCCTTGCACGCTTGCCCGCCGCCACTCCACTGACGCGCTGCTGGCGTCCCGCGATGCCGCTAGCCCAATGGGGAAATCAGTCAATACGCGTGCAAGTACGACCACCGCAGATATATCTACGACTGCTGCTCTGCTCCTTCCACTCTACACTCTACTCTACACAACACAACACACCCTCTTCACTCTTTACTCTTCACTCCTCCTCTCTACCATATTCCTTTCTCGTTCCTCTCCTTGTCCTCTTCTGTGGAACATTCTCTCTCCCCCACCATGTCCTCCCCTCTCAAGAGACGCGCCCTCGCTCCCATGGACGGCAACCTCCCCACGCCGGCCAAGACGCCGGCCAAGATGGGCTCGCCCGTCAAGATGCAGTCGCACACGCTCATGCAGACGCCCACGCAGCAAATGTCCCCGTCGTCGAGGACCTACACGCAGACACACATGCGGACACACTCGCACGACGCCAGCAGTCCGCTTGGGAAACGCGCCGTCGAGGCCACACCCATTGACACGCCCCGCAAGAGGCTGTGCACCACAGTATGTCTCCTTCTCTCTTGAACACCCAGAAGCAGAAGAAGAAGCAGAAGCAGAAGCAAGTGCTAACACAGACCAGAATGAACACGATCAAGACAACGAGAGCAGCTCCTCGGACCAAGAACACGACACGTCCCTCTTCGACAAGGCGGACACTTCCTTTGCCACCAACCCCACACCCAACATGTCGCCCGCGCCCACCATGACGCGCCAGCAGGCGAGAGAGGTAAGACATCACACTGGCAAACAGCCATCCATTGGACACTGGTGTTAACCCCGCGAGTAGAAAGCAGAAATCCTCCGCCTGAGACTCGGCCTGGCAAGCTACAAGGTCCGCACCGGACAGACGACAGTCCCGCTCGCCGACCTCGTGGTCAAGCCTCTCCTGCCCGTGGTGTCGCCCACCAAGTCGGTTGAGGTCGAGAGGTCAGACAGGGACGACAACGACGACGCCGTCACCAACAGGTCGGAAGATACCAGCCCGGATAGCCCTGTGCGCGGGGCGGCCGATCTTCTCAGCCTGTCGAGAGGGTCGTCCGAGTGACTATGTCATTCTGCATCTTAGAGATATTTCCATTTTGTTTTGCTGTGCTTTTTTTTTCATGTTTCTTTTTCTTCTTCTTGCTTCCTGCTGGGTATACGGTATACGGGACTGGGACTGGGACTGGGACTTGGGACGGCGTGTATTGGGATTGGGCCAGGCGGTTTGCATTTAGAGCGATCTTTGTTTCTTGTTTCTTGGGGTCATGGTCTGATTCAGGGCGTTGGCAATCTAGACTTGGGTGTATTGGCATTGGCATTTGAACTTGTGTGCATGCAAACGAAATACGGAGTATAGACTGAGTGCACAGCATTGATATACATACATATATACATGTACTGCAGCAAGCACGAGCGAAGCGAGGACGGCCCCCGGCAGGGCCTCCGGAGGGAAATTACATGCATATCATGGTAGACTGGAGGACGTTGTATTACGATTGTATGAATACGATGCTCAAGACTTGGGTAGATGCGTAAGGTGACGGTCTAGTCGACGAGAATACGGGGCTCGAGCTGGCCGTAGTTGCGGAAGAAGTTGTCAAAGAGGCGGACGGCGTAGCCGACGTCGGCGGTGCCTCCCGTCTCGCGGATGCTGTGCATGCTGAGCTGGGGGTTGCCGAGGTCGAGGGTGCGCATGCCGAGGGCGGCGGCGAGGCCGGGGCCGATGGTGCTGCCGCAGGAGGAGTCATTGCGGACGACGAAGAGCTGGAGGGGCACGCGGGCGGCGCGGGCACACTCCTGGACGAGGACGATGCCGGGCGAGTTGGTGGCGTAGCGCTGGTTGGCGTTGATCTTGATGACGGTGCCGCCGTTCATGGCCGGCTGGTGCGACGGCTCGTACTTGCCGGTGTAGTTGGGGTGTACGGCGTGGGCCATGTCGGCCGAGATGAGGAAGGAGCGGGAGAGGGTCTGCTCGTGGGCGGTGGTGTCGTCTCCGGCACCGGTGGCCCCCGCGGCGCTGCTGCTGCTGCCAGCGGGGCGGTGGACGGCCTCGAAGCTGCCGTCGCTCGAGGTGGTGCTGGCGCCGCTGCTACCGGGGATGACGGAGAGGCGGCGCAGGACCGAGGGCAGGAGGTTGGAGTTGGCGCCCTGGGCCGAGGTAGAGCCAATCTCCTCGTGGTCGAAGCAGACGATGAGGCGCGTGGTCGAGTCCTCGTCAAGAGCGGCGTCGTCAGCCACCGAGGCGATGAGGCCCTCGACGGAGCAGTACGTCATTCCGAGGTTGTCGAGGCGCGGGGAGAAGACGAACTCGTCATTGATGCCGCCGATGCACGACTTTTGCGTGTCATACAGGACCAGCTCAAAGTCGGCAATGGCCGAGGCGTCGACGCCAAGCTCGTTGGCGATGACGTCGAGGACGTGCGGGTGGTGGCGCTCCGTCATCTGAGCCAGCGGGGTGAAATTCTCCTCCTCCTCCTCCTCTTCTTCGGCTTCCTCCTCTTCCTCCTCCTTGGCCTTCTTCTTGTCGTCCCCCTTGGTAGGTCCACCCTTGTTCAGCTCGGCGGCGGCCAGGCCAGTGATGGGGAACAGCTCCGTCTCCTTGTTGGGGTCGAAGACGGACGAGCGGTGCAGGTGGATGGCGAGGGTGGGGATGCGCAGCAGCGGCTTGTCGACCTTGACGAGCCTCTGGACGAAGGTGGTGCCGTCGGGCTGGCGAACGAGCACACGGCCCGCCAGGCTCAGGTCGCGGTCGAACCACGAGTGCCAGATGCCGCCGCCGTACGTCTCGACGCCGACCTGCATGTACCCCACGCCCGACTTGCGGGACACGGGCTTGACGCGCAGGCAGGGCGAGTCGGTGTGCGCGCCCACGGCGGCGACGGGGTTGCCCGGGCGCCACCGCCGGCCGACGGCAAAGGCCACGATGGACGACCCGTTGCGCGTCAGGTAGTACTTGCCGCCCGGGCGGACGATGGACGACCACGAGTCCCGCTCGCGGATCAGCTTGAAGCCGGCCTCTTCCAGCCGCTCGGATGCCGACTTGACGGCGTGGTAGGCTGGTCACGTCAGTCTTCAGTTTCATTGGCTTTGGCTTGAGCCGGGCTTCGTAGGAGATTGAGGTGCTAGGGTTGACCAACGGGTGGGAGAGGCATTGACAAAGTCGACAAAGTCGAGGGCCGTCTTATCGGGTGCCATGGTTGCGGTCGTGGTGCTGAATGGCTGTGATGCTGCTGCTGCTGCTCGTAGTGGTGTGGTGCTGCGGTAGCCGGTTCTTGGCACGGATGATAGTCGTAGTTGGAACCGAGGGAGTGCCCTGATCATTGAAGACGAAGAGTGTGGGATTGTTGCCGTGCGGAACGCGGCGCGGGGTTGATTGATGGAGGAGGGGAATTGAACGGTTGAAGCCAAGCTACTCGGTGCATTGGAGCAAGTGCCTTGCGGCAATCGTCAATCGGGTGGCACCTGACGTATTCGGACCAGCACTTTTGTCAGCCCGCAACAACCCCACACGCACTATCTCCACCGATAGAAGAATATTTACCCTAGAGGAAGATCGGATCGTCGCCGGGCGCTACGGGCAATGTTAATATGGTTACGGACTTTTCCGTTGCAGCATTCAAGTATACAAGTATTGATGGCACACGCCACCTCAACGGCCAAGATAAGACAGTATTGAATATGTCATCTATTCACCTCTAACCTGTATAAACATGCTAATAATACGCCATAGCCTCTTCAGCCCAAAAGACACCGGTAACCCGCCCTGGTGATGCTCACTGCTGACACCACCATGAATCAAGCGCCGACTTGGTGTGTAAGTCCAGTCGGCGGCATATACCCTGTAATATATGAATGTATACTCCAGTCCTCTCAACTCCACAAGAACAATGACACAAGAAATGAAAGAGAAAAGAGCCAGAAAGACATAGGATGGAATCAAAACGCTGTATATAAACGAAGAATAGGAAAAAATGGGTATGTCAAAGAAAAAGGCCGACGAGCATGGCTACACCGAGCCACGGCGTATTCACAGCACAACAGCCCTCAAGGCTTGGGCTCCTCGTTGTCCTCGCCATAGTAACCGGACTCCCCAAGGTCCATGGTCTCCCCCTTGGCCCTGGCGGCACGTCCGGAGCGACCACCGAAGCCCAGCCCCGGGTGACCCCAGAAGAGGGCGGTGGCGGCAAGGACGATGACGCAGCCCTCGAGGACGATGAAGGACGGCTCCTCGTGCATGATGGCACCGGTGTAGCCCTGGTTGAGCTCGGCGACGCGGTAGCAGCAGCGCGCGAGGATGAGCAGGATGGAGACGCTCAGGCCGGCGAAGAAGGCCTTGAGGCGCCAGCTGGCCATGACGACGGCGGCCTTGCCGGACCGCCAGTAGCGGGTCAGGTAGTCGACGAAGGCGACGATGAAGAGGAAGATGATGACGACCTGCAGGATCAGGCCGGCCATGGAGATATCGACGCCCGTGTCACCGCCCGTCGTCTGGGTCGACAGCGCGCCGCCCGCGGCCTGCAGGATCAGGCAGACGACGTCGGCGGGGATGAAGATCCAGTAGAAGAGCTGGGGGCGGAAGCGGGACACCTCGGGGGCCAGGTAGATGATGGTCTTGGACAGGGTGACGTAGACGGAGGCTGTGAAGAAGACGGGAGCAATGGTGAGGCAAACTACAGAACACACAGTTAGCAAATGACATAAAGGGGGTGAAGAAGAAACTAAAAAAAAAAAAAACACGAAAGAGGGCAAAAAAGAAGAGGAAAGACTGACTGATTTGAATCATGAAGCCATTCCAGCTAAAGGGGTTGTCGTAAAGCATGATGCGGCCAATGTACCCGATAATCTCACAGACGCAACCAAGGAGCATGCCGACCATGAAGCCCCATGCCCTCCAGCGGATGCCGAGAAAGGCGTGGACCAGGCCGACGACGCCAAACAGGGCCAGGAGGGTGACGTTGGCGGGCAGCGAGGGTCGGTAGGTGTAGATGCTCCATTCGACAGGGCAGGTGTCGAGCGTGCAGGTGACGTTGGCGCCAAATGTGACGACGTCGGCGGGGAGGGTGGACATGTTGCCTGTGTTTCTGAGGGTATCGTATATGTGTTGACTTGGCTTAAGTGAGTGAAGCCGGTATGATACCCGATGCTGTATGTGCGTCTGATGTTATGTAGTAGAACCGATCAAAGAGTATGTACGCCCAGGCAGCGATATATATATATATATATGGACGGTGAGAGAAGAAGAGAAAGAACGGTCGAGGCGCAGTATTTCCTTTTTCTTCCAGGAATGGAAACGGAGGAACTGGAGTCGTTATCAAGCTAGGGCGAAGAGGACGTGAAGAGCGAAAGCGAGGAGCGGAGCGGAGTAGAGCAGAGCAGCACAGCCGCGCGTTAACGTAGTGAGTAGTGAGAGTGAGTCGTGAGAGCTGTGGAACTACCCGTTGGATAGTCGAGAGTGAGAAATAAGCTCTACTCGTATAAGAAGCGAGAGTGGGTGTGTGTGGGTGTGGCGTCTCCGGAGAGAGAGAGAGGGGGATGTTATGATCGGACCCGCGGAGCATATATAAAACAGGGAAGGGGACGGGAGTAAAGGGAAGGGTAGTGGATAGACCCATGTCAGTTATATGTCGGCGACCACTTACACGGAGTATGTACATGCATAGTCACTCAGCTAAGCCTGCAGCAGCAGCAGCAGAGAGTCAGAGTCAGTGCACCACCGGCCCAGAGCAGCGGGTAGGCAGTGGAATCGTCGGATCTTGGCGGAACGCGTATACGCTCATAGACTTCCTATACCTCATGTAGTACACATTGATGTAGTAAGTACTCTATGTCTGTTGTACTCTGCAATACTGTTAGGCAGAGAGGGTACATAGTCCGTGGGGACATGCTCCCCGACCAACACCTGATTAGACTAGACTGACCACGAGTATGGATCTACACCAGACAATGCAAGTCGTGCCTCGAAGAGTTTGGCATGCTGATGCCAATTCATACAAAGTAAGTGTAGAGCAGAGCAGCAGACGGACGGCATAAAATTGGGCCGTCCATCCGCTCTACGGGCAGCACTAAGACTCGGACTCGGATTCCCAAGAAAGGATCCACAACCTGTCTAACTAATAGAGACTCCACTTCACCGGCTTGGGCCTTGGGGCCATTTGGTGTGTGTCGTGTCAGTTGGAGGCTTAGAGCTTAGAGGAACCCCCAGGGTCAGGCAGGGCGGTGATGCGAGAAGTCTTGGGGGCCTTGGCATGCATGGGCTCTAAGTGGATGTATCTTGGTACCATGGCCATGAGTCAAAATCATTTTCTGTGTTTAGGTTCCTGGTGACTCGTGAGACAAAACACGTCTGTTGCTGCGGTTTGAGTACATGGAGATCTACATTGTGAAACTATGCATCTCACACATTCTGACATTCTTACACGCAGAGAGTGAGGTGCTCTAATATCGCCTCGTGCGCAATCTATTCCATGTTACTGGTGGCTGTCCGTCTCTTCCACTCACTCACTGTCTGTACCTTGAAATCTCGCGGCAACATGCATGCTCATCTCATACAGACATTCACCAACATCTGCGGATGACCATCGAAAGGTCAAGATTCAAATGTAATACTCCGCACCCTATGCGGAGATGTTTACCAAGCTTTACAGCTTCGCAGCTTCAGATACAGGTACGTGTACAGCAAGGTAGGTACAGTACAGCACTGCTTACATGCATGGTCAGCCCTACCTACAGACGGGGGAAACAGGGCGAGCTATTGCGTCTTCAATCTTCACTGTACTGCATAGAACTCCGTACACAAAAGCTTGTCCCGTAAGCCTTTCCCGAAGGATTGACTCTCCGTGAGGGCTGGTGTGCATGTAACGACTCAGACCCTCACGTAATCGCCATCATACATAACCCTCAGTATCATCACCATCCAACGTTATATAACATCATAGCTGCATGTACTTACCTCAAAGTCTACGTGTACAGCTTTAAGAAAGAAACGCACCGCCCGTCAGCCTGCGTGGTAAGCAAGCCCGGATTTTACGCGCACGCTGTCCGCGCCTCCGGGCCACGCGGCCCAACGGCCCAACCCTGCATCCGAATCCGCCGGCGACCCTCGGACGTCCGTGTCCGTTGCTCTTTTTTCTTCTGGGCTTTAATTTTTCTTTTTAACCTACTGCAAGGACGGAGCGCCAAAAAGTCTGTTTGTCTAGATGGATCCAGATGGGGCGCGCCGCCCTGCAAGGACAGCGCCACGCGAATGAATCGTAGCTCCAGACTGGCAGCAGATTGTGGATATCGTCCGGAAAGAGTAGCGTCGTGTACCGAGTACGGTGTACGGTGTACTCTTACTCATTACGAAGATTACGAATTCTTTGTCCATGCGTACCAGCAAGGGACTGGCTGGGGTTAGTTGGGCATCGCCGGATTTACGAGGAAACTCGACTCGGAACAACCACTATGGCCGTTGGATGTACTCTGTACTGTCGTGACTGTAAGAGTACCGCAACTGTATCTCGATGCATCCCACAATGACGATTCGTAAATGTGCTGCGGCGGGTGCACGAGGCGTGTCAGGCTGGGTCGCAGGTCAAGCCATGGTGGGATCGTGGAGTCCCTTGGCAGTACGTCCGGTGCTTCCGCCGTTCCGTCGCTCGAGTAACCGCGGGGCATTCCGCTTTCACTTTGCATATAACGGCCTTCAATCTCATCGCCGCCGTTGTCTTTTCAAGGTCCGGCCGCCTAGGTTCAATCTCTTTGAGCAATTGGAGGTGGACAATAGTATTGACGCCACGGGTAGTAATAAGCGCTTAGCTCTTAGCTTTGTCTTCCTGAGACAACAAAGACTTCTCGGCAAAGACCTTGTTTTATCGCTACTGCCGGTCTTCATCTACACTACACCATTGCACATATCGTTGACGTCGCTTCGGACCCTTACCCTGTGGTTGCCTGGTCGGCGGATAGGACTCGTGATGCCGGGCGGCGATTGATCGCACGATATGCGATGCGGATGTGCACTTTTTTTCACAGTCCATGATGTCAATGAGTCCCATTTATGATCCATGTTGAGATGGCTGTCATCGTGATGGAGTCATAACTGGAGAAGTTGGTTACCATCTGATGAGTTTTCACTCATGTGCATGACTAGTGCTTTGCGGGCATCACAGATGAGATGAGAACAAGACTCACAAAAAAAACTTCATTCACTTACAAAGAGAGTCGTGTAGTGAAAAGATATTGTAATACCGTGCATAGCATACAATTCAGACCGGCAATCTCATCTCGGCCCGTCGCCGTCACCAGCATCATGGCCGACCTCATGACCTTGCACCCCAGGTCCAGTCAGGTGCATCCAACCAACGACCAACGACATACCAGTGCCTCACAATGATGCTGATCCCGAGGTGACCATTGATTCCCCATGGTCTGGTGTTTCCTCCTTCAAACAGATTTGTCTTGTGAGAGACACAGACAAAACAAGACTCACACCCGGGAATTGTTGGCGTACCGCACCGTCGCGTGGTTCCCGCTTTTTCCGCTCGACCCGCTGTCAATGAATCTGCTGTACGGAGTTCTCGGTACGTCATGAGCACGGCTCGGCATACGTTGCCATGGCCATGGGTACGCAATCATTCATACACGTGCATATAGCTCGTGGTCGAGAGTATAAGAAACGCTCATGACCATTTGGTCAGAAGAGAAAGATGCAACTCAGTTATGTTAAGTACATGTATTGAGCAGTTCCTGGCTTCTGCTCACTCAATTTCGCAGATCCTCTTTCAGTTCAGCTCTGTCTTCTCTGTCCGGGGACCCCACAGACGTCAACCCCCTGGCCCCTGCTCGATCCCAACCCCTGTCGGTTCTGTTCCGTCTCCCTTGTGAGCTCTCCCATCTCAGTGGCTTCAATAAGGATCCAAGACATTTCGGTGCGAGACATACGTCGTACTTCTTGTCGACGCGTCTAAACCGCGACGTGTGTGTTTGCGGGGTATTCGAAGCTGTACATTGAAATCATGTGTGAATGCAGGGCAACTCCAAAGTCTTTTCGCGGTATTTCGATATCCCAATTGGCAAAAAGGGTGAATACCCCTGAACATCCCCGCGATTGTGAACCCCATGGGTCGACCAGAGTGTCAGTCTGCACGCGCGCCCGCGCCTATAAGAGTCAGGGCCTCTATATGGGTCAAAACATACAATGCCATCTGCGCCAGCTGAGCCGTTGGAGCGATGGGCTGAGGGCGTGTTGAAAACAGGCTACCACCAAATGCTCTCCGAATATGCATGTGCTCTCCGAAACTGGCAAGGCTTACGGCTCTAGACGAGGCAGGATTCTCTTGGCTTCTGCCTTCTAGGCATCCATCTCACAAAGTCCCTGCCGAGATCCATCCTTCCATGAATCTGCACGGACAGGCTCATGATGTGTGATTATATATCAATCAATCCATGTCATGGATTTTCCCGCCTGCTTCTCGAGCCAGCAGTCACCCGTCAAACCAGGCCGCAATGGCTTGCTCGGGATCGAAAGCCGTCATGTCGCCGTTTCGGACCATGGTCGCCAGAAACTCTGTGTGCTCCATGTCCATGTTGAGTCCGTAGTTGACCGAGTCGCCGGGGAACAGAGACGAGAGGATGGTCGGGACATAGGGTTGGGTTTCCTGCTGTATGGGCATATAGCATGGCGCATTCCGCTCAGCTGGCGCGGTTGACAAAGGTTCTCTTCTCGTAGTACTTCCATCCACGACTTGAGAGTCGACGTCTGTGGCTAGGGTCGAGGGCGAAAGAGGGGTTTCTATCACGAGGGTGTAAGCATGTGCCATCTTGGAGTCCATCTCGTCCTTGTCAATCTGTCTAGTCAGTGGACTTACGCAGTTGTGTGTTTCCACCGGGAGGGTTGATGGGTGGAAGCGTATAGGAACCTTCACTCTGCGGCTCCTGGTCTATACTCGGCAGCTTACTCTGCTCCATCAGACTTCTGTGCTTCCACAGGCTATCATTCCCGCCGGCAATGGTAGACGACAGCACAGCCTCCCCCTCCCTCCTGCCAGCCAGCTGGCTGACAGACAGGCTCATCGGCGCGCCACTCAGATGGATTGGTTGTGCAGAGCGATACTGATACAATGTTTTGACATTCACGACCTGACCGAGGAATCGGTGATGTGTTAGCCTCCATGCATTGACAGAGAGTCTGGAGATTCACAGAACAGAGCATTGACTTACCAACCCAGCCACATATCTCCAGTTCTGCCCAATGCTGACCATGGCCGAGAGATTATCCCGTATATTCGCTCTCGCCCCCTCGCGCGCATCAACCCCCTCACACCACAGATACGGCATCTGGATAGCGCACGAGCAGTAGAGCGCGAACCCCACGAAACCCGGCCACCTATACGCCTCGGACGGGTCGCGCGCCAGACTGGCCCTCACGAGAGCCGATATCGCCCGCGCGTTGTCAAATGCCTCCTGGGCACACAGCCGCTGGGCGTGGACATAGTGGGCGCTCTCAGGGGTCTTGGACAGTGAGAAGAGTGGCACGATGGAGCAGTGCAGCGCGCAAAGACATTGGTGGTACGTGGCGTGGAGGAGCATGACCTGTGGGCGGAGCTCGCGAGCGCAGGTGGTCGTGCCGTCAGGAGAGAGCCGCAGTGTATCTGGGAGATGGGCGTGCCATTCGTTCAGTTGGGCGGTGAGGACCTGGATGGCTGATATCCCATTCGGGTCGGCGTGGTTGGAGTCCTTGATGGTCTCGTAGACGTCCACCCTGCATCGTGAACACACACATGTACGCATATCAGTATTGAACAGAGTTCGGAGGTTCAATGATTGAACACAGAGAGAGAGAGAGAGAACTTACCAGAGGACCATAATGCGGACAAGCTCAGCGAATATACTATCGCTTCTCCCACCCTTGTTGAGGGTCACATCGTGAGCCGGCACAGATCCCCTGCTGTACTCGTCCTCCGGCACAGGGAGAAGCATGTCTCCGACGCCCCTGCGCAGGATCTTGGGAAACACCGGCTCGGAAATGAACTGGTTCAACAGGAAGGACGCCCAGAACCGACGCCGACGGATCTCCGCCTCGAGAGAGTACGTGTCCCCTGTATCCTTCTCGTCGGGGGACCAGAGGAGCAGAGCGCGCGCGTTCATAGACGCATAGCCCTCATAGACCAGGGAGCGCCGACACTCGCCCTGGCTGTACCAGAAGAGACCCAGGTTGGTGAACGATGCGACCGTGTCCTGGCTCGGGTCCGAGGCCTCCTGCAGGGCCAACCGACCGGCCCGCTCGGCCCACTCCTTGCTGAAGCCGTCGTCGCGAAGGTCGTTGCGCGATCCGCAGCCACTGGACAGGCTGGCTCACACAGTCAGAATACATGCGTGGTGTTTATTTTTGTCAGTGTGTGGACTAACCTCGACGCCAGAGCGCAAGTGCTCAGTATGACATGGGACTTCACCCTGCCGGCCGCGAGGTCCTCTAGCAGCGTGGCCTTGTGGAACATGAGCGGCGCGCTGTACAGACAGGAGAAGTAGACGTCCACGAGGCGCAGTACGGCGCTCAGCGGAATGCCCGTGTAGTTGTTGGTCACATCGCTGCCCCAATTGGTTTGCAGACGAGAAGGACTCTGTAGTACAGGCTGTGGCTGCGAGCTCGGAGCCACCGGGCCTTTCCATGATGCTGGTGGTGAAGACGACAGCAGCTGTACGGTAGTGGAGGCGCGCCTCTCGGGTCGTCGCGCCGTCTCGGTCTCCGTCCCGGGAACCTCATCGCCCCAAAGACATGCCCGGTCTACGCGCTTACAGCGGTCGCAGCGCGGTCTGGGTCCCGGACATCGGAGCTGGAGACGCCTTGATGTTAGCCTCAGTCCGATCTCGGGAAAGTATGAAAGCTATGTATGTGACTATGTGGGAGAAATGGACTAATTGCCGAACCAACCTTGTGCGAACTGCAGCGGAGGCAAGCTTTCCGGGGTCGTCCAATCATACTTCAAACAGTAAGCGATGATATGTACATACATGTATGTGTACACATGATTTTGGACAGACCAGGATGCGATGAGAATGGCGGGGGCACATAACATTGAAATAGTTTCCCGAATGACCATGGGGCATTTGCCGACTTGAATGAGTCCAACGGGGCTGATACAGGATTGATGGCTGCAGCCGCAGTCTTATCTCTCGGTAAACGGGACGGGCGCCTTTTCCATCGCATTTTGGGCGTTTGTGCAAGTGTCCGGAATGGTCAATGGCTTTACGCAGTACGGAGTACAGATAACAATTGATCTATGCCGTGTCTACTTCAAGAGTGGGGGATTGTCACATATCCTGCCCTAATGATACCGGTTCCCGCCATCATTGGTTGCACTTTATACATGTACACCAGACACATAGGCATTCACAACTCTTCAGCCCTTCGGAAAACTAGACAAGTTGACAAGGTCAGTCGTCCAACCAGAGATGACCTATTGACATCACTTTCATTTTGTGCATGCATGAGCTCGGGAATCATACATGTACATACTTTGTACACGGGATCCCAGTTATCGTTCCCCTCGGGTTCCGAGCAGAGTATGCACTTGCGTTCTCGACCAGTTGGGATTATATACATAGAAGCCCTACCAGGTATCACACATACTGAACACACAGGCAGTCTTAACTCTTGTCTTCGTTTCGTCTTCTGTCAAAACTGAATACTCTCCGCCTCGTCCACCATGGAGCTTTCGCAGTATCTTGTCCTGTTCAGCATCCTGCTGCCAGCATGGATTCTCTCCTACTGGATCGTCCCCTACTTCACCACATACAAGCACCTCCAAGAGTACCCCGGCCCCTTCATCGCCAAGTTCAGCAACATCTGGCTCGCCTTGGGCGCTCGCAGGGGCAAGAAGTTCGCCTGGGTCGACTGGGCCCATCGGCGGTACGGCAGCATTGTCCGTGTGGGCTTCAACCATGTGTCGATTGCCACCCCCGAGGGTCTGCAGACGGTGTATGCGCACGGGAATGGCTTCTTGAAAGAGTGAGTTATCTACCTCCATGTAGAGATATACTTCTATGTTCCTGCTTCCACAACAAAAGGCATGCACAAACGTACTGACTCTGCAAAGCACTTTCTACGAAGCCTTCATTTCCGGCGTACCCGGCGTCTTCAACGTGCGAGACCGTCAGCAGCACGCGCGCAAGCGCAAGATCATAGCCCACGCCTTCTCGCCGTCGGCCGTGCACGACTTCGAGGAGCACATGACAGCCAACCTGTCCCGATGGGTTGACCAGCTGGACAAGATTGCCAGCCAGCCCAAGGACAACGGCTACGGCACCATGAACATGATGCCCTGGTGCACCTTCCTAGCCTTTGACATCATCGGCGACCTCGCCTTCGGCGCGCCCTTTGGCATGGTTGCCCGCGGCCGCGACGAGTGCGAGTCCACCCTCCCGGGCCAGCCAACCACGTACGTCCCCGGGGCTGAGACGCTCAACCGCCGCGGGGAGGTCAGCTCGACGCTAGGCTTGCTGCCGGAGATCCGCCCGTTTGCCAAATACCTACCCGACCCGTTCTTCAGCAACGGTCTACAGTCTGTCAAGAACCTGCACGGGATCGCCCTAGAGGCCGTGAACAAGCGGCTCGCCACCGCCGGAGATGCCGAGAAGGGCGAGAAGCGACGGCATGACATCCTCGAGATGCTCGTCAACGCCAAGGACACCAACGGCGAGCCCATCTCGCGCGAGGAGCTGGTTTCCGAGGCGCTGACGCAGCTCATTGCCGGCAGCGACACCGTGTCCAACACTTCATGCGCGGTCATCTACTGGATCCTGGACGGCGAGCGACGCAACCCAGGGCAGATCGTGCCGCGGCTGCAGGCCGAGCTCGACGGCGCGATCCCGGCCGGCACGCCCATCGCGGCGCACAGCCAAGTGCGCAACCTGGTCTTCCTGCGAAGGTGCATCGACGAGGGCATGCGCATGCACTCCACATCGGCTATTGGGCTGCCGCGTATTGTTACGGCCGAGAGCGGCGTCGACTACGATGGTGTCGACGGCGGTGGCGAGCACCATTTCCCCAGGGGTACCGTGCTCTCTGTGCCGAGCTACTCGATTCACCACGACGCCGGGGTGTGGGGGCCCGATGTGGACGAGTTCAAGCCCGACCGGTGGCTTAACCCCACGCCGCGCCAGAAGATGTGCTTCAACCCTTTTTCCTACGGACCGCGGGCCTGCGTGGGACAGAATGTGGCTAACATGGAGCTGGCGCTCATTGTCGGCACGGCGTTTCACCGGTATGACTTTACGCTATACCAGGAAAGTCTTGAGTCGCATGAGGGGTTTTCTAAGAAGCCTGATGAGTGCTGGGTTGGGATTAAGAGGAGGGCATAGGATGTGAGACAGACGTGCACCACACGCACATCAATGTACATGTAGATTGCCGGCTGGAAACATTATCTACTGCTTTACTTGAAGAATTCACGCCAGATTGAATAAAAGCCATACCAGATACTATGAATTCAATCTTGCCGTTCCAGAGAGTCTGATAACGCCTGGCTTGTTGGCTCAATTGACATTGATATCTTGATTCTTCCTTCTGGCCTGCCCGGTGCTGCCCCACTTATGCCGGACCCCGCACGCCCGCCCGCATCCCGGTCCAACCGACGTACGATGGGGCTAATGCACGTTCGGGATACTCCAACGATGCATGAGTTTCCCGAAAGTGGGTGACGACACATTCCCGATAACACACTGAGGGGCACCACCCTTTAAGAACACTTTACCGAACATTCATTCAAGCGGTCACGTCACGCGCCATTGGGGCATTTGAATTACATGCCTGTCTACTGGACGCCTATCCGTGATGGTCATCGTGGATCTTTGCAGCTTCATTGATGGCAGATAAGGCGCATGCTATGAATTGGAAGCAGCTGTGCACCATATGTTGAAATACGGCAAACATACATGTACGACATCGACTCCAAAAGCCATACACACTCATTCAACACTGTCAGTCCCAACATGTCCAAGCAATTCACCGTCCAGGACCTTTCTGTCCATAAATCCGAGGGCGATCTGTACCTGGCCATCCACAGCACAGTCTACGACGTGAGCAAGTTTGCCAGCGAGCACCCGTGAGTACCAACTTACATGTACATGACATTCCATCAAAACCTCTGCCAAGGCTGACTATCGCGCAGTGGAGGCTCCGATATCTTCTTTGATATCGCCGGGAGGGATGCCACAGAGGCGTTTGAGGATGTCGGTCACAGCGACGAGGCTCGTTCGATGCTTCCGGAGTTTAAAGTAGGCGAACTGGAGGTTAGTACATGCATGGCTGGACCTTGGTGAAGATGCGCGATGTAACTTGCAGGGCTGACACCAAGCAGAAACCACCGCAGACAGCTGGGTTGGCCACCAAGACGAGGCATGACCCCGCGACGGCTTCCAGGACAGAGCTCTTTGTGAGGATGGGGCTTATGGCGTTTATCGCTATAGGGGCTTGGATATTTCTACAGTCTTAGAAAGGAATCAGGAGGGTTGAGGTCCACGATGGCGCGGGGATGGACGAGGGCACATGCAGCTATAGAGCCTGATCGTCAAGGCAGAGCAGTGCAGGACAGTGTAAAAGACAAATACTTATTGAGAATGAATGGATCATTCTGCGCCTACAAGTCTTCTCTCACAAGTGCCATGCCGGGCACCTCACCCTCCCACAGTGATTACGCACTCTTAGATGGTGTATCGGTAGTGCGGACTCTCGTCGCCCAACTCGGCGAGCTCCTCCTCCGACATGCCCCTGTACTTCTCTGGAATATCGCCGGTCTCACGCTTTCCATTCTCCCTCCTGTACCAGTACCACAGAAATGCGTAGATGACGGCCCCCATGCCGACCATGCTGAGTGATATGGCGTGGCCGCGAGTGTAGCGGGGTGCATCCTCGGCGGAGCTGTCCGGTTAGTCACAACCCCGAATACTCCAAGAGAGAGAGAGAGAGAGAGAGAGAGAGAGAGAACTCACTATATAAAGGCAGACATGACTCCTGCAGCATTCCCCCAGGTGAGTTGCATGGCTGTTCCGGTCGTCCTCTTTCCGTATCGCGGAGAGTTGGTAGGCAACTGTGTATACGATTTCATTAGATGAGTTCAATCTTCTCCATATCTTCTAATCCCCGAGGGCGGGGGCTCACTTACCCAAGCCAGCGGCAGACCAACAACGACGTAGAGACCGCCAGCGACAAGAAAACACCCAAAGTAATGCGCCCCGGACGACACATCAGCCATGAGGATGCCGTAGCCAACGACGCTCACGGCGCCAAATATGACACTGAACAGGCCTCGTCGCTGGGTGCGGTCCGACGCGTACGCCGCAGCCATGTACGACGCCGCGCCGAGGAAGTAGCACGGTATAGTCATGAGCTGGACCTGCGCCGATGTCCATGTGCCGAGGCCCTTGATGATGGTCGGTAGAAAGAGCGAGTAGCCTACAAACAAACACATATCAGCATTCGAACCCACCATCGACTGGAGCCTTTCCCAGGAATAACCTACCATAGAGCATAGTATCGACGCCAAACTGGGCGACGCAAAACGCCCAGACCTTCCAGTCCTTAAACGCAGCCAGGACATCCGCCTTATTAAGCCGCCTGCCCGAGGCCGTGTTGCCATACTCGCGCTGCAGCCTCGCCCTAGCGAGCGCCCTGTCCGCCTCGGTGAGGAAGTACGCCGTGTCGAGGTCATTAGGCATCAGGAAGAAGGTGGCCACGCCCATGACCACGCTGGGGATCCCCTCAATGATCATGATCCAGCGCCAGCCCCGCATCCCCGCCAGCCCATCCATATGACCGATGCCGTAGGCCAGCAGGCCGCCCACGGCGCCGGCCACTGCCGCGCTGACGAACAGGTAGCCCACCCGTAGGGCCATCTCGCGCTTGCTGTAGAAGAGGGTGAGATACACTGTCAGACCGGGGAAGAGACCGGCCTCGACGGCACCGAGGAGCAGTCGGCAGGCGATCAGGGCGCCGTACGATGTCACCAGGCCCATGAGGGTGGCGATCAGGCCCCATGAGATGGTGATGAAGGCGATCCATGTGCGGGGCGTGAGTCGCTTGAGGACCAGGTTGGAGGGCACCTCGCAGATCAGGTAGGTGACGAAGAGGATCGATACGCTCACTTGCGTTTGCTGGGGGGTTAGGCCTAGATCTTCTTCCAGGCCGTATAGGCGGGCGTTGCCAATGTTGACGCTGATTGCAGTCAATACACGTACATGTGCAGTATGTAATACATCGAGACAGTGTATGGGGGTAGTAATGATTGATGGGGTGTGTCGTACCGATCAAGAAAGCTCAGCAGATATAGAATCATGACAAGCGGCACGAGATGCATGTCCAGCTTTCGAACGAGACGCTTCTCGGCCTGGGCGTCAAGATACATGGTTGAACAGTCATCTACCTGGTGAGCTGCCACAGATGGCGCTGTCTCGGCGCCGCTTCCACTTGACTTCTTTTCTAGATCCATGGCTGTAGTAGGCAAGAATTCAGGTTCAATCAATGGCAGGTATACGTGAACAAGAATGTTACGTTGAGAGGAAGCTGGATGTCAAGGTAGCTTTATGCAACGCGTCTGCCAATCTTCTATTCAATTTCAGCAGCCTCATTCTCCCTATCTCATCCCAATGAGAGGCGATCCCTTATCGGTACCCCAGAAAGCCACCTCGCTGCAAGATAGACGCTGAACAGAGTGCCTCTAACCGTTATTTCTTGAGAAGCACGACTGTACGAGTACAGTGGACGAATACCAGCTTGGCGGGCGTTCGGTTTAAGCTTGTCTCATGTAGCAGGGGTTTCCCGATGGGGTGTGTGGGGCGGCGAGGCAGCGTACATGTACAAACAGAACATGGAGGCCAATGGACGGGTCGAGGAGATTGCGCGTAAGTAAACTTTGAATGGAGGAGCTGTCGGCCTGTCGCTGTCCTCTCTTTGAATTACCTTTGAAGCTGCGTTTAGGATCCACTCGAGCTGGGTAGGTGTGCAAGTGAGCCAACACCCTGTTTACATGGTTTACATGAAGCTCAGGAACCGCATCTGTTCGGTCTCGTCCTGAAAGCTCGACCTCATGCTGCTGCGATGAAGACACTTCATAACTACAGCTCTATCACGCAATAGGGAGAAAACGTTGGAACACCGCTCTGATATGAGACATGCCATTACCGGCGCCGGTTCCCCCTCCGGCGACCGTTGTCCCGTCCCGTCCACTACAGACAATCCAGCGGGGACCGGCATTGACGCCCGTTGTCTCATGGCTTACACACCTTGACTCCAGAAAGGACCCGACCATAATCCCTAGAGGACGTTCGTTTACCCGTGCAGTCTTAAGCCACCAATCACTATAAACATCTGTCTGGCGGCTATACTACACTTATAACACATCAACCACGCAACCGATTCTTGTACATGTACAGAACATACAGTGAAGAATCAAAGACAGCCTACCACTGCCCAACGAGTAAACCTGGATGTCACTGCGAGCGCAGCGAGGACAGCCCCCTGCAGGGCCGCCGGAGGCATAACCAAGACATAGACATGTTCATCTACACAGGCACACATACACACACGATTAAGTTCAACTACTATCACTACTTGTGATAGTACTGTCAAAGAACTGTTACTATGGGAAGACTGGTGGTTTTAAGGCTGCAAGATTTTATTGTACTCTTGTCCCATGGGAGAGCAAGGTAGAGTGGAAGGCTCAGATGCAAAAAGGGGTTTAAAAGGAAAAGAAAAAAATAAAAGGACTATGCCTAATTAATGTAAATAAAAGGATGATTTTATACATGCTCCTGGGGTAATAAAACCAATCAAGGATTTTCCTCCGCTCCTAAAGCACCCAAACATCCTTCGCCTCCATGCTAGCCCCCATCTCGCCGAGAATGAGAAGCAAGAGGTAAGATTGACCCTTGGATTTTCCGGGAAGACAGAAAAGCTATCCAAGAATATCAATAAAATAACTTGCAGAAAAAAAGTAAACTCTTGTCATGATAGATGCCGTAGCCCTCAGGCTTCAACTATGGAGAAGTCGAAAGGAAAGATTTAAGCAAGGACGAAGGCGGCAACACCGGCGACAGCGGCGAAGAAGGCGGAGCCAGCGAGGCTGGCGGCGCCGGCCGTGGGGACGGGGGCGGCGGGGGTGGTGGAGTTGCCACCGGCGGGGGGGTTGGCGCCAGCCGGGGGAGAGGGGGGGAGGGCACCGGTGGGGACCGCGGGGGGAGCGGTCGAGCAGGGAACCTCGAGGGTGGAGTACTCGACCGAGGTCAGGACGGTGGTGTAGCTCTTGGTGATGGCGGTGACGGAAGAGCTAGGGGCGCACTCAGCGGGGGCCGTGGGGGCGGGAGCCACGGGGGTGGTGGCAGGGCCGGTAGAGACGGGGGCGGCCGGGGTGGAGGGGACCACGACGACGGGGGTGGAGGAGGCAGAGCCGGGGGCACCAGGGGCACCGGGGGCGCTGGGGGTGGTGCCATTGGAGGGGACACCAGGGGCGGCCGGGGCGGTGGGCACGGCGGGGACCTCGGTGGTGGACGAGGCGGGGACCGAGCCGCCGGGGGCGGAGGAGCCGGGGCCGACGGGGCAGACCGTGGTGGAGACGGGGATGGTCTCGGTGGAGATGACGGTGCTGTGGGCGGGGCAGTTGGTCACCTCAGGGCCGCAGCTGGTGATGGTGTGGACCTTGGAGGTGTAGACGGTCGAGGTGGTCAGGGGAGCGGCCGGGGTGGTGACGACGGGAGCCGAGGTGGAGTGCACCTTGGTGGAGTCGGCCGGGCAGTTGGTGACCTCGGGACCGCAGCTGGTGATGGTGACGAGCTGGGTGGTGTAGTCGGTCGAGACGGCGGCCATGGCGCCGGTGGCCATGAGAGCGGTAGCAACGGTGAAACGCATCTTGATTGATTGGGGGGGTGTTCGTGAAAGAACTGTGGGTTTTGCTTAAAGAATGTTTTGGGTTGAGAGAGCTTTGAAAGAATGGACGACCGAAGTCAAGCGAGTCAAAAGATTGTGCTTTGAGAGTGAATTGGCTGGTTGGCTGGAGAGAAGAGAAGGGAAAGAAGAGTCGGTTGGGGGACCGAGGGAGTGCGCTCTTTAATACCGAGCGTGATGCCCTTTCTCGGGCTCTCTGTCACTCTCTGACCTCAGTCCCCCCCTCTCCTCTCACTCTCCTCTCATCCCCCTCTCATCCCCCATGACCCATGACATGGATGCGCATGGGAGGGAACAAGTTGGTGGACACTGGAACAATGCCACTCAGATTGGTGTGGAAGTGGGTTTCTCGGTAGTGGCAAGTGGTTGGGCCTCGCGGTTTCCCCTTACCGGGATGTTTTAGTGCAAATGGTGGGGAAGGTACCTTTTAGTGCTCCGTACCTGCCTGCACTCGCTGCAACTTATCCGCGCTTGGGAGCGCTAGTCCACAAGGGCACAGGCACAAAGGCACAGGGAAGGGGCGGCACACACATGCGTCCAGTGCCTCCCTCACCCTCTTTCGCCTCTGCACAGTTACCCCGGGAAATTACAGCGCGTCGTGCCTTCTTTCCAGTGTCCACTGGGCTCCTTCCACAGCCTGTCACAGACGCACAGTCCTGCCCTGTGCCCACAACCGACTCCTCGACTCCACGACCAGCGCCGTCCAGGGGCCCCCCGCGGCCACTCGTCTTGTCGTCCTGGCCCCCTGTGGATATGAGATCGTCGTGGCTTGACAGGGGTGGCCCCAAATGACAGGGCCGCTGGGTACTTGTTTGGCATAAGTACGGATAATACTCGTGGTATTTCAAGGCATGATGGGATGCATAGCCGCAGGGATTTCTAATTGCGCCCCTGGTCCGTGTCGGCCCTCGCGACGCTGGCGCTGCCGATTGTTGGCTGTGCCCGGTGACTTGTGCTGTGCGACGACCCTCTTATTATTTCATTACTCTCGTATTAACAGACGAATTATTACGCAGTGAGCACCGAGCACTGAGTGCAAGTACTTACTCGTAATGAGTACTCCGTACTCCGTACAGGACCAAGTATCCGTAATACACGACGGTGTACAAGACAGAGTCTCCATCTGTATCTACGCATACAGAAGTGATGGTCGTCTTGATACTGGCCGGGTCACTGTGCTGTAATTGATATTGTCCGATCTCGTCGATGGCAACCCGGGGCTGTTGCTCTCTTCATCTTGGTGATACGACAACTTTCAATGTTTGTCTACGAGTACCAATAGACCGTGTTGTGTTGCAGTCGAGGTATTACTCGCATAGTCCACAGCGTAGTCATACCCAACTCCTTTGAGCCATCCTCCCATGATGACAGTGCCTAATAAGGGAGGTCACTGAAATCCAGTTTCACTCTTGACTGTACGGAGTACCAACCAAGTAATTCCCGTACGAGTCCTCCATAGCTGTTGGTAGTGTCCCAGAAAAGACCATGATCGAGTCCCTCCTGCGAGCCTATCTCTTCTTTAATCACAAGAGATTGATCCATCCACGAGCAATCCCAATGTATTAATAGAAGTCGACCCAACCATGATACCAGTGCTCTTTCCCTGTGAGTATTACTCGTACTCCGTATATCCATACAGTACTACGGAGTACTACTATAGTCGTAGTAGTTGAGTAAATACTAGACCGTGATGGCAAGTACAGCCAGAGAGCTTCTTCCCAGGTTGTTCCAGCCATCCTGTCGGATCATTGTAATCTCCGCCGACATATCCCTCGGATTTCCTCTCCCCCAATCCCCTACACCGACTACGCCGTATTATGATGAAGACCTACAGCGCGCAGGACGCAGCAATGGATACTCGTACCGAGTGCAGCCAGGCCCATGCCATGCCTACGGAATATGCGGCCAAGCGGCGTACGAGTATGCGGCCTATGCATGCTTCTACAGGGCTTCCGGATATGCCTCGACGAGTACAGAGTACTTGCGGTACCTCGCGCATGGCACCCTTCCTCTCCCAAGTCCTGATCCATCACCACACACTGTCCGAGACATGTCGACACGAGACGAGACAAAAAAGAAAGAACAGAGAAGAAACAACGAACACTGCTCTACCAAGCATTACGAGTGCGTATCAGTACCACTCCGAGAACAGATCCACCCACCATTGTCAGAAACTGAGTCGTCGTCGTCGGTCGTCGTCATCGTCAGAATCCTCTTCCGAGACGAGAGCACGCAACTTCACGTGCCCACCACCCTCCACGCCTACTTCCTATCATCACTTGGTGCGATACTCTGTACTCGCACTCGTACCGGATGCTACTTACAAGAAGGCTGTACTTACCGAGCGGAGCGACGAAAAGAAAAAGGGGGGTAGCACTCGTAGACAAAGCGACGCTAGTGCAGGAACGAAAAGATGGAGCATCCAATCCACGTCCGAGCCCTCCCTCCCCAAGCCCTTGCCCACCACTACCAAGCCTCGCCAGTCGGAAGACGAGTGCCTACACCAGACTTCCGTTGCTGTTCTCTTTTCTTTTTTTTACCGCCGACAGCCACGCGCGTGCGCCTTTCGCTCCTTGGCCCTTGTGGCTTGTGGGGAACTAGGACCTACGACTCGCGAGCCACTCGTTGGCGCCGAGGTGTGCCCAATTTCCTTCCCGTCTGCGCCTGCTTTTGATGTGCCCCCCCTCCCCGCGTTGATATTACTCCGTTGGTAGTCATGGATACCACTTGACTACGGAGTACAGACGGAGAAAAAGTATCCGTGATGAAGAGTGCAGCATTGCCTACGTAACATGGAAAAAATCTTACTCGTACGTTATAACGTAGATTGACAAGCAAGTGGCAAGGAGTATCCGCGTAATTTGCGTCTCTACAAGCTTGACAAGGACGGAGTAATAATACGAGTAGATAATAATCCCCATGTACGGAGTACAGACCGTTGCCACACAAGCAAACAAGCAAGCGCCAGAGAGAAAGACAGGTGGAGAGACAGAGGGGGGCGGGCGGGATAGCATGTGGTGCTGCTCCATGCTCATAAGTCCCCCCGAAATGGGGACCAGAGCAACCAGACCCAGCTTGCCAGCCCCCGTGCCGGCCCAGGGCAACAATACGAGATGGTGAGAAGCTTGTCTGTCGGACATTGACACGTTACTCTGGCGGGAAATACGGAGCAATACAGCGATGGACGTTGGTCCGCTACGAGCAGTTACCAGCACAAGCACAGTTACCAGTACAAGTTACAGGCTGCCAGTACAAGTTACCACCAGTAATGCAGAGAGTAGAGATGAGTTGGTCGCACGTGTTGTGTCGGAAGTCGGTATCCGAAATGAATCAATGCTGTGCATAACTCGGATATGAAGCACACAAGAGTACAACAGTTGAGTATGTTATGGTACGGAGTACGGAGTACAGTTCTTGTTTACATGTAGAGATTGGGTTGATACAATCTTCACCTTTAGAGTGTTGGATTGTCGAGTTCAAATGCTGACTAGAAACTCAAAACATGGCACATGTAGTTACCAACAACCAAGACAAACCGTTAGAGTTTGTTCCGTCCCGGCCGAGGCCGCTCACTAGAATGTTGGACAATGGTCCGCCGTTTCGTCTCAACAAAGGATAACCAAGTATTGCTCTGTAAAGTCTAGTATGACTCGCGCAGGGTAGAAGCTTGGAAGCATCCGAGTACTAACCATTACTACGAGTATGTACTCCGTAATATTAGAAGCCAACCGTCCCAAGTTCTGGCGGGCGCGGGAGCAACGGTCGGGTCGCTCTCGCTTGGCCCTACACCGTAAGTGGCAGGAAGGGGGGCACGTTTCGGCATAATGCCCTCGCAGCGAATCATAATATTACCACGCAGGACTCTCGTCTTTGACTCTTCAGACGTTATGCATTCTAGTACTATGCAATAGCAGCGCATCATATGGACCTTTTTCATAAAAATCGTCTGTTCTCGTAACACACTCTCAAGTTGCACAAAAGTTATGCCAGTTGCTCGTCCTTTGTACCTACAGTCTATTACTCCGTACTTAGGAGCCCAAGCCTTGACTCCTGGGTCTACGTGCATGCAAAACATGAGGGTACCCTCTTCCCTCCAGGGCCTCCACTGTCGCACCACCACGACTATGACGTACGCCTAGAGCCGTCGTGATGGGCTATGCGCGTACTCTGTTCATCTGTCAATCCGTACTCGGTCAGAGAGTTACTCGTCAACTCGTCATGATTTTGATTCTGAGCCACAATGGACGACAAACTGCATACGCGGCACACAAAAGGCATGGTGAGAATTACTTGCAACACAAGGGACAAGTACTCGTGGCCTCGACTAGCAGATTACCTCTTTGCCTCTGATTAACAAAGATTGTGAGCCTGTTTATTAATGCCAGGGGAGCATAGCGGCATTTCTTCTACACTCGTACTCCGTACTTCGTACTCTGTACAGTCTGGAGGCCTTGCCAACTTGCCTATCGCATCGCAATTTCCTTTTCCCTCTGCCAATTACCCCGGCCCGGGCGCTGAGCCGAAGCCAAGTTCTCCCACTACCACCAGCGCAGGTCCTCGTATCGTCCACGCAATTACGTTGCCCTTTTCGGACTCTTTATTCGGCATAGTATTTCGCCGACAACTTATTATAACAACAGCTACCAGTGGCCAGAGAGTGCAAGTGCCAGTATTATTTCGTATGACTTCTTGCGAATACCGGAATCCACTCGTCCGGGAGGGGCCGTGGGCACTGTGAGGCAACTCGTCTCCGCAATTTAGGGGATTTCGTGATTGTCAAGATTACCTGCAAGGCACGGGCGCTCATACAGAGCTCCGTAAGTACCGACACTCGAACTTCATACTGACTTATGAGTAACTACGAGCATTAGCCTGTCGGTCGGTGGGAATAATCTTCTGCGTTGTCAAAGAAACAAGATGAGTTGTATCTTTTCTGTGGCCCAACCCAGGTTGCCAGGTCCTCGCCCTTGCCGATCAGACAGGGGCCGGCAAAGAAGCATTGATTCAAGCATTGTCCTCGTTGCAACATGTCTCGCTTGGCCTGGTCTCACCTCGGCAGCCAAGGCAATAAGAAGGAAGGGTCTTCCTCGGAGTAAAGAAAAAGACGGCGCGAGGGCTGTGTGATGTGTGAATCATGATTGTCGATGCATCGATGCGTCCGTCCCTGGGTGGTTGTGAGTCCGTGCCATAATACGTCACTCAGCTTTGCACTGAGCAGTTGGCAGCACCATCCATTTTTCTTCACACCGTCTCGACTTGTTTCGTCTCGTCCCTCCCCCCTTGGTCATATTGTCCATCGCACTGGTCACTGGTCCAGAGTTGTTTCGATAACTTGCCGCATACGGACGGCCCAAAAGTGCTTTATGCTGAGCTGCTTTGAAACGCCGCCATCCGATGAGTTTAAAATACACGGAGACGTCCCGGGAAATCGTCAATGCGGGCCACCAAATGCAGGTTACACATGGGCTCACCGGTACACTCTCTTGGGATGACGCACCTTTTGCCGGCCCACGCCCCTAGCTTGCGAGGGTATATCTGTACAGTATCCTCTCTTGGCGGCGGGCTGGCAGGCTGGTAGGGCCAATATGACAAATCTCTGCGACTTCATCTCGCTCGACCGGCGTACGAGTAGTGGCGGTGTCGGTTTCGACCCGGACGACCAGGTTCCATGTACGGAATATGCCCACGAGTACCGAGTTTACGCCGTATCGTGCGAAGCCTGTCCGGCATGGCGGTGACGGCTTGGCATCTTGCTCCCGCGATGACGACAGGCGTCACTTGAGCCTCTTGAGGGCAGGGCTATCCTCGATTGTACCGCGAGCGGTACTCGAATTATCCTGCGTCACATAATGTACAGGATAGGCGAGTGTTGCTTGCCTGTCAAAACGTAATGGGGTCCATGGCTGGGCGAAAAGGTTCGTGGTGCACCAGTCGTGGGGAGGTAGCCCTTTGGCTGGATCATACCCTGCACCGCCAGTTGAGGTGTCTGCCAATGGTGGACGTCTTGTCAGAGGGAGATGTATGCCAGCTACTCGTACTTGCAATGGCTGCTGTGATGGTCTCGAGATTTCACTTCTATAAAGATGGAATCCCGGGTGGGATCTGTCATGGTGAAAGGTTGAGAAGGTGGCATGTCTACTGGGGGTGAAATTCCTCAGTTCATACAAAATACTTCGTAAAGGTGGCGTGGATGGCAATATGGGTCACGGATGTTCCTGCCTTCAATTTGCAACGTACGCTGCGCATCACAGAAATGTCACGTGCATCTTGGCTCTGAGCACGAGAGACAATGCCACAGGTGCTGTGGTGTGGTGGATGCAAGCCTAGTTCCGCCCACAGGCTTCTAAAAGACCACATGGAACAAACATTGGAATCCTTGAAGTGCAGTATTATTACGGAGTATTTTAGTATGGATTCATGGAACGAACTTGGCCTAGGTACGGGCCAATGCCACCAAGGCCACGGCCACCAAGGTCCCGCACAACGAGGTCCCCGCCAACTGCTGCCCGCCAACTGCTGTATTGCCTTGGTGCGAGGGGCATGCACGGGGACTAACGACAGTGTATTCTGTAGGCGCTACAGCGACTGCCACAGCGCATTTCACAGTGACTGCCACAGAACCGTTGTAGCGCACAAAGCTCGCATGGAGGGCAGGCGCACTGCACAGTCGACAATTGGTACGGATGGAGTACTTGCTTCCATCCATGCTTCCACGCCCGCGCCTAGGTTTCGCTCCAGTTCCATCCTTTGCCTCCTGTACCGAGCACTGGCGTCCTTTAGGCACCACACCATCCAACGACATTTTGCAAAAATTCCCCAACCAACGACGGCCGACCGACTACGACGAAATTACACACACGACACCGTCACCACTTCCACCACCACAAGTCCAGACATATTATTCGAGTCTGACGACGACGACGACGACGATAACGACCAACGAAGATCACATCATTCGCTGCGCTCGTTTTCGACCGAACCCCCGCCGCGGCACACCCTCGTCCCTCTCCGCCTTTATCCCCCCCTCCCCCTCGCCGCCCCTCACTGCTGCCTTGCCCCTCCTAACCACCGGCCGGGCATGACACCTCAATAAAGGCCCCGACGACGACTCATCCAACTATGCTGCATGATTTGACTGTCGGCCTCCAGAGAAACAGGGAGCTGCTTGGTTAACTTGCCTCCCACACCGACTCCGTCTCCGGCCGCACAAGGCTTCCCCCCAGCCTTCCTTTTTTCCCACTCCCATCTATTCTCCCTCATAATCGCGACATGGAAGCACAGGTGAGCACTTGCCCCTCCATCGACTGCCCCGCCATGGGTGGCGACCGACAGCGACAGCGACGACGACGGTGATGACGGCAACGACAGAGGCAAGGCGAGCTGGCTTGATCATGGCATATCATGCCTCGCTTCATCTCTTGCTTGTCGCTAGCCTGCTCCTGCTGCTGCCGCCGCCGTCGCTGCTGTCGCCGCCGCCGTTTTTCTGTCCGTCATGGCCATTTTGCTAACGAGCTGCTGCTCTCCCCGTCGATAGATTGAAAACGCCGTGGCTATCCTGGGGAACCCCCACTCGGACCAGTCGCTCAAAGAGCAGGCCTTCGAATACCTCAACCAGCTAAGAAACGACCCCTCGGGCTGGCACACGTGCACAAGCCTCTTTGTCCAGGCGCCCCAGTCTGCCGAGGTCCTCCGACTCGTCTGCCTCGAGGTTGTCAACTACGCTGTCCACACCCAGGGGCTCGACCCCGCGAGCCTAACCTACCTCAAGGACTCGCTGCTGCAATACGTTCGCCAGGCATACGGCCTTAACCCCCAGCGGGAACCCGACGCCCCCCACCTCCAGAACAAGCTCACCCAGACTCTGACCTACCTCTTCGTCTTCCTGTACCGTGAGGGTTGGCAGTCCTTCCTCGATGACTTCCTCGACATCTCGGGCCTGCCCGCCGGCGCCGACAACGTCAACGGATCCGTTCTCTACCTTCGTGTCTTGAGCTCCATCCACGATGAGATTGCCGATATGCTCCTGTCGCGCGAAAGCGGCGAGGCCAAGCGCAACACAGAGCTCAAGGACTCTCTGCGTGCCCAGGATGTCTACAAGGTTGCCGACTCGTGGAAGCAGCTCCTCGTCCGCTACGGCTCCAACAACACCATTGTCGAGCTCGTCCTCAAGGTCATTGCCAAGTGGGTCAGCTGGATGGACATCTCCCTCGTTGTCAGCCAGGACATGCTTAACCTGCTGCTGCCCCTCATCGGCCGCGCCGCCCAGCCCGGCGCCGACGAGCTCAAGGTCCGCAGCGCTGCCATCGAGACCCTGACCCAGATCAGTGGCAAGAAAATGCGGCCCCAGGACAAGGCCGAGATGATCTCCTTCCTTAACCTCCGCGAGATTGTCGGCCAGCTCATCGCCAGCCCCTCCCTCAGCGAGTACAAGGGTACTTCGCACTACGACACGGACCTGGCCGAGGCCGTCGCCAACCTCATCAACACCGTTGTTGCCGACATTGTCCGCGCCCTCGAGGATACCTCCATTAGCCAAGACACCCGCTCCCTTGCCAATCAGCACCTCAACGCCTTCCTGCCCTTCCTCCTGCGTTTCTTCTCCGACGAGTACGACGAGGTCTGCTCCACCGTCATCCCCGCCCTCACCGACCTCCTCACCTTTTTGCGCAAGATTGGCCAGCTTCCCCAAGAGTACTCGGAAATGCTGCCCCCCGTCCTCGACGCCATAGTCCGCAAGATGCGCTACGACGAGACGGCCACCTGGGGCAATGAGGACGAGCAGACGGACGAGGCCGAGTTCCAGGACCTGCGCCGCAAGCTGCAGAACCTGCAGAAGACGATTGCCGCCATCGACCAGCCCCTCTACATGAACACGCTCAGCAACCTCGTCGCAAACACCTTCCAGAAGCTCGACCAGCAAGGCTCCCAGATGGACTGGCGGGACCTCGATCTCGCCCTCTACGAAATGTACCTCTTTGGAGAGCTCGCCCTGCCGAACCAGGGTCTGGGTACGAAGAACCAGCCCAACGGCGAGGCCTCCGAGCGCCTGGTGGTCATGATGAGGAAGATGGTTGAGTCTGGTGAGTTCTTATTTCCAACTTCAAATAATCCCCATTCCCCCTCAAATTGTGAACAATTTTTTTTTAACGTGATCCCTCGTACCCAGGAATTGCCAATATCGAACACCCCGCAATCCTCCTACAGTATATGGAGATTTGCGTCCGCTACTGCGTCGTCTTCGAGAGCAACCACGACTACATCCCCGTGGTCCTCGAGAGCTTTGTACGATTGGTGCACCACAACCACGTGCGCATCAAGACGCGTTCGTGGTACCTTTTCCACCGTTTCATCAAGCACCTGCGCGCGCAGGTGGGCAACGTGGCCGAGACTGTGATCCAGTCCATCGGGGACCTGCTGCCGATCAAGGCCGAGGTGCCGAGCGACGAGGCCGACGACGACATGTCGTCTGACGAGTCGGACCACTCGGCCGACGCCCTCTTCACCAGCCAGCTGTACCTGTTCGAGGCCATCGGTTGCATTTCGTCGACGCAGAGCACACCGGCGGACAAGCAGGCGCTGTACGCGCGGTCCGTCATGGACCCGCTGTTCCGGGACATGGAGGAGCACCTGCCCCGGGCCAAGTCTGGAGACACGCAGGCGATCCACCAGATTCATCATATTGTCATGGCACTGGGAACGCTGGCGCACGGCTTCTCAGACTGGACGCCCGGCTCGACGGCGGCGACGCAGCACGCGCCGCCCGACCCGGCTGTGTCGCAGGAGTTCTCGCGGGCTGCCGAGGCCATCCTCATCTCGCTGAGCCAGCTTAACGCGTCCGAGGAGATTCGGATCGCGTGCCGGTCGGCCTTTTCGAGGCTGCTGGGCGTTCTGGGGTCGGCGGTGCTCCCGCAGCTCCCTCAGTGGATCGAGGGCCTGCTGTCGCAGAGCTCATCCAAGGACGAGATGGCTATGTTCCTGCGTCTCCTGGACCAGGTGGTGTTTGGCTTCAAGTCGGAAATCTACGACGTACTCAACATGCTGCTGACGCCGCTGATGGAGCGTATCTTTAGCGGTCTTGCCGAGCCCATTGTGGGGACCGACGACGAGATCCAGCTGGCGGAGCTGCGTCGCGAGTACCTGTCGTTCATCCAGATCATCCTCAACAACGGGCTCGACGGCGTTCTCATCAGCGAGTCGAACCAGTCTACTTTTGAGCGCATCGTGACGTCAATAACGGACATCGCGCGCGCCCTCGAGGGCCACCTGGGCCCCAGCCGGCTTGCTTTTACGGTCATGAGCCGCATCTGCATCATCTGGGGCGGACCAGACGTGGCCGTCATCGCTCAAAACCCGACAGCGCCCTCAGGCCCGCCGACCCCCGCCATTCCTGGCTTCGACAGCTTCGTCATCGACCGCTTCCACTCGGTTTGCTGGGAGGTGATGCGCAACCCGAGCTTCCGGCCGCACGACGCGCAGTCCAAGCAGGTCCTCGTTGAGATTGCGGGACTTGAGCAGGTCATCTACACCAAGACGGGCGATGTGCTAATCCAGCACCTCCAGTCGACGCTGTTCCCTAGCTTGGGCATCAACCCGGATGACTTTTTGCGGTCCATGACCACTTCGGTCGACAAGAAGACTTTTGCAAACTACCTGCACAGTCTGTTGAAGAGCTGGTAACTTCATCGAGGAAGGGACCTCTCAAGGGAAAGAAGCTGAGCCAGTCCCCTTTTCATTTGTTGTCGCAGTTTCAGAAGAGAAAAGAAAGAAAAAGGAGTCACGCCGTTGTCATACATATATATACCAAAACATCTACAGCAACAGAATCAAGAGCGACAGGAGGAACACTCACACCCACACACACAAATTAGATTCAAATGTCATTCAGACTCTTAACGACGGGATGACAATGACGGGAGATGAAAAGAAAGAAAAGACATAGAAAAAAGTCAAATGAAAGAAGAAAACAATGTACAGCTCTGTATAGGGACTGAGTGTGACTAAGTGACTATCTGTTTCTGGTAGACGCGCGGGCGAAGCGAAGACAGCCCCTGACAGGGCCACCGGAGGCATCATTTCTTACCCTAGTGCTTGATGCCGTTGATGATTATCCTGAACGCCTTCTGGCTGATCATGAAGGTCGGCGCAGCGGGGAACCCCCCCGGCGAGCGGGGGAAGACCGACGCATCGACGACACGAAGACCCTCGACGCCATTGACGCGGAACTGAGAATCGACGCAGTAGTCGCTGTGACCAGCCGGCCCCATGCGGCACGTGGAGCTAGCATGATGGCTGAAGGCCTCATCCTTGATAGCCTGCTTGATACTGATGTCCGGCCGGGGCTCGACGACAGTGAATGGCGCGTAGGGCTCCCCAGTGGCATTGAACACCCGCAGGGCCAGCTCGACGCCCTCCTGTAGGGCCTGAAGATCGCGCTCGCCCTGCTCATCGAAGAAGTTGAAGTTGATCTCGGGCGCCTGCCGCGGGTCCGCAGACCGGAGGGTGACGGTGCCGGCCGTGTTGCCCGTCTGCATCTTGACGACGGACCAGAACCACGATGTGGGCGGGAACTGGTCGACGGAGTAGCCTGGGTAGTAGCCGCGGAAGACGGCGCCAGCGGCACCAAAGAAGAACAGGTCTGAGTAGTCGGTTTCGCTCTGGCTAGAGCGGTAGAGAAGGCCCAAGGGGGCGGCGCCCTCGCCGTACGCGCCCGTGTGGCTTGTCTCCCATTCGCGCAGGCAGGTGTCGTTGGAGCCGAGGGTGAAGGCGCAGCTGGCGAATGGGTTGTTCTCCCACGGCTGGGAGGCCTCGACTATGACGCCGCCTTCGTAGTTGTCCTGCAGATATTTACCCTAGGTAGGTCAAGTCAGCGCAGCACATTAAACATTTGATGGCAGGGAGGGAAAGGTGGAAACTTACAACGGCGGGAATATCAGCAACGACGGGGATGCCATGGCTCTCGAGCTCGTCGCGGGGACCGATACCACTGAGCTTGAGGATCTGGGGGGTGTTGAAGGCTCCTCCTGCGACGATGACCTCCCTCGAGGCTGTGACGTTGACGAGGCGGCCTGTCTGGGACGGGTCGTGGCGCTTGTCGGCAGAGTACAGGCCTGAGCCCTTGAGGTACTCGACGCCGTAGGCCTTGGGCTTGTCACCTTCCTGCTTGAAGAGGACGCGTGTGGCGAGAGACTGCGTGCTGATGGTGAGGGGGAACTTGGGCTTGCCGGAGGGGGACTGCGCGTGGACCGTGTCGGAGAGGTATCCCCATGAGCCGCTGCGCTGTCTGAACTCGTCGATGTGCAGGGGCAGCTGGTACAGGCCTGGGTCGTAGCGGTCCGGGTCGAGACGGTTGAGGTCGCGCTGCATCAGCTCGCCCATCTGCTCGGCGTCCTTGATATCGATGCCCTCGACCTCACGGAAGGCGTGGGACAGGGAGTCAACTACCCCGGGACGTCCTGTCACGTAGGAGATGTTGTTGCGGTTGCTCTGATGGGTGTTAGATCGAGTACATGTACGCGCTCAATGGTAACTGCACGATGTGTGTACTCACGCTGATGAAGCCGTCAAAGCCGTGGCCGGGAGTCCCCTCGTCCATGTAGGTGCACCTCTCCACGTCAATGTAGTGCTGTCTCATCGAGTCAGAGTGCCAAGAGTCGTCGCCGGTGATCTCGGAGATGTAGTCCCAGTCTGAGTCGGGGGGCAGGGCAAAGTTCATGGCGTTGAGCTGGGTGGAGCCGCCGATTGTGGCACCGCGGGGGTAGAGGATGCCGAGACTGGTTCTCGCTGTCAGATTGCATGACTTGGGGAGTTGGGAAGGGAAGTATGGGGAGGGAAACTTACGGCTCTGCATCAGCAGGAGGCTCCAGTCCGTACCAGAGCGTGCCGTTGGGCAGCCGGTAGGTAAACTTGGAGTCGCGTCGGGCTTGGGTCTCGTTCTGGTAGTGGTTCACGTAGAAGGACCATGACATGCTGGGGTCCTCGGAGACTTGGTCGGCACTGGAACATGTTTGTCAGCCGAGTGTTGTTTGAGCCGAGTTGGACTGAGCTTGGATTTGAAGTAAGCCGGGTGAAATATACAATGCTGGGATGCGCTGGAGAAGCGTGTCGCCTTGGTCGTCGCCGGCCTCGATGAGGAAGACTGAATGGCCGGCACGGGCGAGATTGGCACTACACGGAGTCAGTATAAGTACATAACCTTGTTTCAATGCCATCGAGTCATGGAGATGGGTGAGCTCACGCCAACGTGCCACCGCCAGGGCCGGAGCCGACAATGACAAACTCATATTCGTCCGGATTGCCTGTAGGGTGACTGGCGGCCAGACCGGCAAGGGCTAGAAGCGGGTATGTAAACTTCATGTTGGTGATTGTCGATGCTGGTATGCTCTGTTCTTAGTGTAAGTCATGTAGTTGAAGGTTACCATCCATACTTTATATACTCTTTACCCCCTCAAAGGTTTATGTCGATTATGTTTCCAGTCATCTTAGAATCGGGTTTACCATAGAACATGGCATGGGTCCGATCCTTGGAAACCGTGGATAAGTGGCGATGCTTTCTCCTCGACCCACGACTTGAATGTACAGCCTCGATGGCCGCGCAATACAGCATCACGCCCTTCAAGATGACATTGACAGACTCAGGCCATTGAAGAGAGTTGCCCGTCGGTCGTTGAGATCAGCAGGATCCTGATTGGCGGTCAAATCAAGCTTAATTTGCTAGTTGCGTCAGACGGACAGGGGCAGGCATGCCAAGAGAGTAAGCTGGGATGACGGGACTCCACGGCGTCGGGTTTATCTGCAATCTGGGGTCAATAATTCCGATAGATCTACGGCTTTATGCTTATTCTCTGCTGCGCCGTAGCACCTGGCCCCGACTGCGGGTTTATCGTGTTTCTGAGCGTCGGGTATTCGCGTGGACTTGTGGATCCGGTTGTTTATGTCGAGCCGTAGTCGGGGGTAAGGGTAGTAAGACTGGATCACTTCCTCGAGTCCTTGCCATGGCTTTTTCAATCTTTCGTTGTCCCCTAATTATCCTTTTCAGCCTCCGGTAGCTTCCAACCTATGATTTTTCTGCGGGCCTGGTTGTGGTGTGGCTTGACCGTGTCTGGGAGGCCTCGGGTCCTTCCTGGCCTTCGGGTCTCTTGACACCAGCTCTTGCCCCTCCTTTGACGAACCTGTGGTACCCTCATCTTCAACATACAGTTGCATGGATACGTACGGTTTCGGGATTCACATCGGCCATCTGCGATTCACATCTCCAAGGGGGGAAAGTATTGGCTATACATCAATGGAATCGTGTTCAAAGTTCAACTGACTTCATCTATCCGGTCTGAGGAGTTGTCACCCCCGCTTCGCGTAGCCCGCGACTGGTACATGAGCCTCGCTATCCTCCAGCTGCACCAGACAGTAGATGTGAATGAAAGGACGGTGAAGGGGGCAAGGATCAAGCAGAGCCTGCTGGGTGGTGGAGGCATCCCCTCACCGAAGAGTCCGTCCGAATAATTACTGAACACCAAGGCAGAGATCACCGGCAGGGCCATGTGGAATAAGCCATGCAGCAAGTTCTTACCGACACGGAGAACGATATGGCAGCCAAGCTTGTTCTCGGCAACGAAATGCGCCCCCCGCGCAGCCATGAAGATACATGGTACGAGAATGTATAGACCGTTTACCGTGTCTATTTGGCGACTACTGTATCGAAATGACTCGGTATCTCGTGTCCGGTAGATGAAAGCCAGGATTGATGCTGCAAAGAACACAGCGCTTGCCGAAAGCTGCGATGCGTACTGGTGGGGTTTGTCTCGGGCCGCATTGAATGCCATTGTCCCTCGGCCTCTGAGGCGGAACTCTAGGATCAACCACCCGACGTAATAAATGTAGATTGCCGGCAGCATCGAAACGGTCCATATAACTCCGCGGATATCGAGGCCCCCAAAGACATTGCAGTACAGGGCGAAGGCGAAGCTGAAGTAGACGGAAGTGTGGAAAATCTGGATGACAATGGCTCTGGCCTGGACCTTTTCTGACCAGAGACAGGCCAGGATCCATGCCATCTGGATGGCGGGGAGGGTCAAGAGCACTTCCCCGGAAAGCCTTCTGGCCAAATCGACCATGTTACTTCCATCACCGTAAAACGACGGGCCCCGAGAGACCTCGATCAATACAGACGTGGTCACGGCGACATAGTTCCAGGCAATCAAGGACACGGCACTCGAATAGGAGGGGGGGTCGTTAAGATATGAGACAGGGCTCGTCTCGGGCTCGGAATCATCGAAGACCGTCGTCCGTGTCGCAGGGAGACATTCTACATCGATTCAACTTGATGAGCATACATGTAGGATCCATAGATAGCCGCGTAGAGACGGGATGGAAAACCGCAAAGCACTTACCTCTAGTAACTCTCACTGTGTTGTTTCGGATCCCTGTGCTATAGCCGATGAGATACCCTGCCACCGAGAGTAATGGGGCGGCCGCCAGAACGAGAGGGAGGATCTGTCCAAACGACCATATAGTCTCCTTCTGAAAACTGCCGTTAAGAACCCCAAATATTTTGAAAGAGCCCCAAACGGAAGAAACGGCCAGCCAGAAGATCTATAGATTAGAAGGAGACCATACCCCGTTAGCTCTAAGTACATGTATCATACTCTCCATCAAGGCTCTGCTTACCTCGGCAAACATGGACGTGAAGTAGTCGACCTGGATAATGATACACTTCAGAAGTGCTATCCAAAGCGGCTGGAAGACCATGGCCTTTAAAACCTGCCAGGGTGTCCCGAAAACGCTAGGCGTCCAGTTTTTGCATTCCGTTCTCCCCCTCCGTTTAAGAAGCCCTATTAATATCTGAGGTTTCGAAGAGAGGTAGGGAGACATCTTCGCTAGCCGTACGATGTAGCCGTAACAAAGAAGGAAGATTGAGACACACAGACTCTGGAAAGTAGAGGTACTGGCATCTGGTGATCTCTCATAATATCCGACGACGTTATCGCAAGGGAGCGGGCAGCCAACAGCGATCGCAGTGCACGCACTCCAATCTTGCCACGTGAAATGTGCCGTTGGGATCATAGCAGTGCATAACAGCACCAGCATTAGGAACATGGCGATGGCACGGCATATCAGCTCCGTGTGGTGGACGTAGAAGTAGTGGCGTAGAAACGTCAGGGTAGTCAAGTGCGTGACTGACGAGAACCAGGCGAGGTATACGATCAGCTGCCAATGGTACGCCACTGTTTGGTGGATGGTGCTGAACCCGCTAACGAGGATAGCAGTTCCGGTGAGGAGCTGTATATCTGCGAAGAGGAGAACACACTAGTGTTCATATACGGAGTTAATCGTAGCTGTTTATTGTTCATTTGAGGGCAACGCATACTGCATACTGTATGTGCATGTATGCCTGCGAATTGGAAGACGGGGGGGGGGGGACGAGGACGTACCTTGTTAACGGTGGCCTCGAGCCCTTGCGTTTGACCGATCTCTTGGCTCTTCTCGCGGAGCTTTCCGAGCCCGGGAATATTCCGCTTGAGGTAGCCGACTATAACCTCGTCAGCCACGTTAGGGTGGATCCTCTTGACGTGCCCATCTTGAATGGACCTAAACGGGGTCAAGTTTGGGTCGTAGACAAAGACGTAGTAGCCTATCAGTAGGATGACCACTAGGTATGCCGTAATGAGGAAGCCAAGGAGAACCTGTATTCGTCCGTTAGATGACACTTTAGCATGGTGTCATATGAGGGGAGAGAGGAGAAGGAGAGAAGGGGGGAAGGCATGGAAAGATGTCTGCGACGGGCCGGGTGAAGAAGTCGGAAGCGCTGGCCCGGACGGTGGGAGACATCGAATCCTCGGGGGACAGGGTTCACAGGGAGAGTGCATTTAACATGCCGCAGTTACACACCCCAAGACCATCAATGTCTGGATTCGGTTCGACTTTTTTTCCGATTTCGTCGCATGAAGCGAAGGCGTAGTTTTCCATAATGCGATGACAACGAAGCTAATAACATTGAAGTGAGGACCTTGCTGACTAGGAAGTAAGAGTGAGAACGATATGTAGAGATGGAGGAAATACCAAGAAAACAATTGAGGGATGGGCTGTCGGCTGGACCGAACGATGGATGAATTTCCAACAAAGCAAAGCAAGGTAAGTCTAGCTGATCAAGGCGTAAGCGTCACTCAACACGCTCTCTGCAGAAGGCCCGATCAGACACCATTTTCATAGATGCGTATGTTGGCGGCAATAAAATCGATGCGAACCTTGATTCGGGACAGCGGTGCGCAGCAGAGCGGCACAGTTGGCACAATGGCCAATAGGATACCGACGCGGGGGCGGGAGGGGACGGCAAGGCAGACATTGAAGTCAGCTCGCCCGTTATCGACATATGCTCCGGGGTTCTTCTGCCTGCCAAAGTATCGGATTGTCGCGGGAGGGGCGGAGGGCGGAACAGCCACAATTCGAGGTATGAAGCTGACAACGTGCAATCACGTACATCATTGTGCATGTATGCTTTCTCGGCGAGCCTGTGCTCGCAGATCGGATCCATGCGCCCGCTGCTCTGCTGCAACAGTCCAGGGTGACGCTGCCGACGTACCATGGTTCGCAAATGGCATCAGGGAGCAGGAAGAAGGCAGAAGGTTTCACGAGTTCGCCGTCGTCGTTGTCAATTTCGTCAGCACATTTGGGGGAAGTTTGGAAGGTACTGCCAAGGTAGCGGCTTGTCTGTCGCTCTTGCCTTTTTTTCTCTCTCGCCCGTCTACGAAGAAGGAAGCACGTATTAGTAAACAAGACATAATACAGGAAGGAACTGAGAGGAGGAGACTTGACAGGAAGGTGCGTCACCATCACCCCCTGGAGAACCACTACCCTCGACCTGGCATGGGTTGGAATTTGATGGTACGGATAGAGGTCGCCATGGTTGGCTAATTGGCCTAGAGAGAGAGGCAAAGATGCTCTGATTCGGATTGAGCTGGACTTATACTAGGGATAGTGGCACATTATCCCACTTCTACGGACACTCCCGAAACGAACCCACGTACCCGCTTTTGTCGAGTTCCCCGCCTCACCAAGTGTACCTGGATTATGGCCTATGGCAACGTCACACACATTCCGTATTCGGAGACACAGATGATGCAATAGATACAAGAAAACGAGTTCCCCGCATCCCTTAAAACGGACGTTCCTGAAACAATCACCTCTACTTAGGTTAAAGTGAGACAAAAGAACAAAGCCAAGATGACGTCCAACGAGAGCACCCTTGCAGCTGGCACCCTGTTCAACGTCGACGGCCTAGTGGCCGTTGTCACCGGCGGGGGATCAGGTACGTCTAAGTGATATCGAGACCAATCATTGGCCATGGCCTCTCCCCAAGGCCAAATGGCTCACATACATTATCAACAGGCATCGGCCTCATGATCACCAAAGCCCTTGCCCACAACGGCGCCGCAAAGGTATACATTGCCGGTCGCCGCCGCGACGTCCTCGAGCAGGCCGCCGCCAGCGTGGGCCCCAACGTGGTCCCCCTGACCTGCGACGTCACAAGCAAGGACGATCTGCGGGCCGCGGCCGAGACCGTCAAGAAGGAGATAGGGTACGTGAACCTCGTCGTGGCCAACTCGGGAATCACCGGCCCGCAGGTGAAGCGCCTTACGCCCGAGACGAGCCTCGAGGACTGGTCCTCCGACAACTTCGACGTCGACTTCGACGCCTACGTCAGCACCTTCTCCGTCAACACGGCCGCCGCGTGGTTCACCGCCCTGGCCTTCCTGCCCCTTCTCGACGCGGGCAACAAGAAGGGTAACCTGCAGCAGAGCTCGCAGGTCATCGTCACTAGCTCCATTGCTTCCTACAACAAGAAGCCGCCTGGTGGCTGGGCGTATGGCCAGTCCAAGGCTGCGGCCACCATGCTCACGAAGCAGCTCTCTGTCATTCTACCGCAGTGGGACATCCGGTATGTTTAACACCGACCCCTTTTCTCATAGAACCCTACTAAGGCATATTTTCATCTTAGTGCAAATTCTATTGCCCCTGGATTCTTCCCCAGTGGCATGACAGAGGCTTTGATTTCGTCCAAGGAAGGTGGCGAGGTCAATGAGTTGCCCAAGTCTAGTGTCCCCTTTGGTCGTATGGGTGACGAGAAGGATATGGGCGGGACGGCCTTGTACCTGGCTTCGCGGGCTGGCGCTTACACCAACGGGGAGATTCTTGTCGTTGATGGTGGGCGACTGGGGCTATTCCCGTCTACTTATTAGGTATTGCTCATTTTCATCTGGCGAGTTTGGCAGGGTGAAAGAAGAGAGACACGCAGAACAACGAAACAGCCCAGAGAATAGAAGATATCACAAACGCTATAAGACAGCTTCTCCGATTAAAATTATCCATTATATACTCGTACAGAGTAGCTTGTAGCCACCACGATCCACTGGCATATACACGTAGTCTCTCAGCTTCCATCCCCACATCACAAAGATCTGGTGCCGACATTCGGATGACCTATCAGCTACCATTTGGTTTCGAGATATCCCCACTCACGAATACAACAAGAACGGCAGAGTACCTACACGCACAGAAGTTTAGCAAATCTGATAAATAGAAGTCCAGGTACGTGGATATAACAAGACATACGCTGCAGTGGCGGCGAATATTTCGACCCGGCGTGCCGTCGTCATCAGCCCGACGAAAAGGCAGAATACCACGGTGAAAGAAGCAACCATGCAGAGCTTGGTAGAATTCTTGGTAACGAGGTATAGACCGACGACAGGGCCGATCAGGAGTGCCGCAGCAACTGATGTGCTTATCACATTAGCTGCCGTGGATACGGACTTGTGGTCGAACCGCCCTATTCGCGTCTGCCCATCTCGTGCCAGCTCCTCCTACACATTGGTATCTCACTATATCAGTCCATTGCTTTACAGGCGACTGCTATAGATGTTTGCCCAGACTTACCTTTGATGGCCAATGCTGCTTGAGGAACAAGGTCAGAAAGTCGGCTTTCGGGGAGGCAGCCACAGTAATCAGGTCCGAGGCATCCAAAAACTTCTTCGCCTGGCCGCCGAGCGCAGAACTCGGGTGGTTAAACCATTGTCTGTAAGCGTCGAGGGCGTTCTCGCCCGGTCGAGGCAGCTCCGAGATTTGACGCTGAGTGAGGAGCATCTCATCTAAACATATGCACCCATTAGCCGTTGGTCTGGGAAATGCGATGTTTTTTTTTGTTTTCTTAAACTTGGACATACGATATTCTTTCAACGTTGCCCGGATTTTGAAAATGAGCTCCAAGCGACTGGTTGTCTCTTTGTCGCTTCTCTGAGTAAGCCTCTCCCACCTCCTCGCGGCATCTTTCAGATCCATGTCGGCGCTGTCGGCGTCCTCTGTGTCAAACTTATCTAGCTGTTTCTCGAGGACAAGTAGCTCAGACTGTAGGTATAGAAGGTTGCGAGCGGCTAGCGCATCGAATTTGCGGAAGATGAATGTCTCGTTATCACTGTCGAGGGCGATCCACCGCGCGACGTTGGCGAACCCCTCTCTCCATGGAGGCACCGGCTCGTTATTCTGCGCGCTCATCTTCTCATTAATGAAAAGCTCCAAGATGGAGCTTGGGGGAGATGGAATTCCAAATGTGAAATGTGCGTTAAATGCTGGCTCATGCGAAGTCCCGAACTCGTGCTTGTGTCTTGGAAAAAGCTGCCGATGCCAAGGGATGTGATAGGCCTGCCAATATCCCCCCCTCGCCCAATTACCAAAACGCCCACAGAAAGATTGAACACAGCCTCGAAGCCAGCTTTGGAGCCTGAGATCCCAACGTGGCAGTGCTTTGCACATTGGGCGTACTTCTCCGTGATCTACTGGTCGTGGCTTGGAGTTCATGTATCCGTCGTTTGTGGTTGGTGGTAGAGTGTATGCATATGCATGTATACAAGTGCACTTTCTACATGTGACAAAGCTGATAACATGGAACAGACTCATAAACTAGCAGTTGCCCTTCCTTTCCCTTGGCGTCTCAATTTTCCTCACTCATTCACCCTTTCCATGGCCAGCCGAATCTCCCCATTCTTCACTCTTTCATAATCGGCTCGGCTTCGGAGGAAGCCAGTCCGGCGTGCTGAACCGCCATCCCATTTCAGAGGATCCATCAGCAACATGGAGGCTCAACAAAGGAAAAGAAGACAAAGAATCGCAAGTGGACCCGAAACGACTAAGCACGCTAAACAGGAACGTTTATGGAGCGATAGGCCCCAACCTGGCCGCCCATATATCGTCCCTCAGCCGGGGACGAGGGCCATCACACACGAACAACTAGTCAAAGAGGTCAAGGAGATATACGCGGGACTCGTCATGGTGGAGACTGATGGCATGGAGGTGGACACGGCCCAGTTGCCCAACACTGAAAATCATCTCAATAGTGAGCAATTGCAGGCGCCCATCGCCCTGCATCGTACCCCACTGCACGAGCACCAAGAGCTCTTCCTCGCCAGCCAGCATCCCGTGGGGAGCGAGGCCCTGCGGAGGCTGGCCGCTAGGTATGCGATGCCGGCTTAGATGTAGAGCCATGGAATTCTCTCGTTTCTGGAGCTTCTGCGTCGGCGCTTTCCACGGTCGTACGATCAAATGCTAACTTTCAACTACCTCGCCTATAGCCAAGGTATGAGATCTCTCAAGAACAAAGAGAGCCGCTTGGTTCGCAACATGGATCCCGATACCCCCATTTCGGGATTAGAGGCTATGGGAGGTTGGAGCTACGCATCTCACGACATACGAAGGGCAGCCATGTAAGTGAGAAACAAGCACTATGACTAGCTGGCGTGGACGAGAACAAGTAAAATGGGGTACGCTTAAGCATACTCCTCCATTGACATCGATACTGACGAGCATTAATCCCTCAGAGAGATGGAACCCACCAGAGAGATGGAACCCACCAGAGAGATGGAACCCACCAGAGAGAAACGAGACCTGAGGGAGACAGCACTCAAAGTTTCATTGCTCAATGCGCGCCAACAGTCTTCTAAGGTATGTCGTGCAGTGTGGTATGAGCATGCCGGAAGCTCTCCCATTTCTAGGCCATTCGCTGTATATCAAATGCCAGACTGTAGCTAACCAACACACCTGTATGAATAGCCCGGTAGCGAGTCCCGCGAAAAGAGGGATTTCTCTTCGGGGACGAAAGAGTATTTTGTGGATGGGGACGTGGATGGAACTGCAGTGGAAGCATTTCCCGACAGCGGCGCAGACCTAAACTTCATCTCACCGGAGCTGGCTTCCAGTTTGAGCTTGAAACCCGATCCTGCAATGAAGAAGAAGATACAGCTCCCACACGGGAAAAAAGCTCGATCTCCCGGAAGGGTCGATATACCCTGGACATTCTCTGGGGAGCAGGGTGTGCACGTGCTGCCCTGCTGGGTCCTCCCGGGCTGCGTCCATCCCCTCATCCTGGGGAACGGGTTCCTGAAAGCAACCGAGACGCTCAACAGGCTCTCTCATCGCATCAAACGTAGAGTGTCCACACTCTTGAAGTCTATAACCCTTAGTCTTCTAGGCCACGAGAAGCAGCGGCTGCGAGGCCACCTCAACGGCCACGCCACCGCAGCGCTCCCAGACACAGGCTCGGACGCTATGCTAGTCTCCCGGGAGTATTCTCGCAAGACTGGCCTGGCCGTCGATAAAAGTCCCGGGAACCAGGTCCAGGTCTCGTTTGCCGATGGAACTACGACCTGGACAAGTGGGATCGCGCGGGATGTCCCATGGATGGTCGGTGGGCACACGATCCACTGCGATTTTTACGTCATGGACCGCCTTGGCGTGGATGTTGTCCTTAGTAAGGACTACCTGTTCGAAATGAACATCTTTTCCGAGTATGGAGAGTACTTTTCCGACGCCGAGCCGGACTACAGTATCGCCTACCTGTTCAACATTCGCCTGAATGCGCGACGTGTTGCCAAGGTTCAGGCTCAGAATATACTCGATGAAAGCAGCGAAGAGTGCATGTACGGTATGTTTTGTTTTTGCATTTTCCTGTTGAGGATGCCAAAGGAGATATGCTGGACACGAAGACTGTATTGCTGACGTATCATGGACGGTACATATAGTCAACTCACCGGCAGCCTTTGGACATGCCTCCGTTGAATGTGAGCTCGCGAGACGAGACGCGAGTCGCGACACGATAGCCGCGCTGCCCGAGCACGAGCAAGAAGCTGCCAGAAAGCAGGAGGCGGAACGGCAAAAGCAGTGGGATACCAGACGGGAGGAACACCGGACGAGGTGGGGAGCGACCGCATGGACGCAGGCCGCGGAGAGCCCTCCTTTGGTCGCCGTCGCAGCTGAGGCCAGCTACAAGGGATCTGCCATCAGAAGAAGGGCCCCGGCGCTATTCAGGCTGTTGATGAGACGAGAGAAGGCCGATCCTCAGGTTGAAGTTTGACGCGTACTTTGCTGACCCCTTTTCATTTCCCCCTTTGTCTTCTGTCTATGTGCTTTTGAGAATGCTTACTATGTTGTTTATGTACTGAAGGAAGTCTCCATTGGCGGCACATGTGTTGTTGAGATGACTGGGATGCCACTGAGCAATCCACATATATAAAGTCGTCACGTCACAGTCGGAGCTTCTAGCGTTTGGAAATGGTTCAAGGTTTGCTCTGGGTTGATATTACATATAGGTCTGCGTTTTTATTAGAATGAATATAGCAACCATTGAACGTCTTCATATGTGGACTGGGGTTTATTATGGTAGGCCTTACCATCAGCCTCACCGAACCGCATCTCAGCCTTCAATCTTGGTCGTTGCAGTCCCCGACTACAACCACCTACATGTAGGCACTGCAGAGACAGCACACTCGAAAGCTCCGGCCGAGAATCCCGAGAATCCGGTATGATAAGGGGCAGCGGCACGCCTCATGCCAAGAATGTGCGGCATATGCGGACATCATGTCCCAAGCCGTGACGGAGTCGAGAAGTCGAGAAGTCGAGAAATCAAGACCATCCAATCATGCACGGTGCCTTAATCATAGCACATATGCATGTACGATGCTCTCACCTGTTGGTACGGGCATGTATTGATGCACACAAGCAAGGTTAGGCGCCGTAAAGTGGATCTTTCTCGAATTTATACCGTATTTGGCTACATGTGAGTACACTACTGCCAAGGGCTGTTGGTGAAGAAGACGAGGTCACATTGCATAAGTTAATGGTCCAGAAGGGTAACATTATGTACGCTACTCCGCACTTCTTACCGAGTGTATATCGCCAACAGCTCTATCATTCGGGAAGCCGAGCCTAAGACAATCATTTGTCGATCGCGGAGTGTCGGCGGGTCGGATATTTGAGACGCCGTCGTAGCGGGCGCAGTGCGGGGCATGATATGTATATATTATCGGGTCGCATCCCATATCTCTACCTGCCTTCGCTCTAGAAACAGCAAGCCATAGTTTTATGATTCATTCCGGTATCTCATTGCATTCGCCTGCAAAGCCTCTCTTGAGTTACGCGCGCGCATCTCGTTTCCCATACATACATGTACTCGACAGACCACGGCCCCCGAATAAGCCTTATGTCATCTCTGCATAGGCACAGCTAGACACCATGCCGCCATCTAAAACAGCCAACCCCACGTCCTTCTTGATCAAGTATGTGTTGCGCAGGATCTTCAACCTGAGTCATCCACCTTCGTTTGCCGAGGCCGGACTGTTCACGGGCGTCCCGCAGCATGAGAACTTCTGCCGGATCGACGAGCTGGCCCCCGTGAGCCGGATGCCGGCCTCGTCAACCCCCGACACCTGGCCGACCGGCCCCACAGTATCAGTGCCCGACTCGTACGTCTTTGACGGAGTCACCAAGTCGTCCGAGCAGTTCATTCAAGACACCGAAACGGCGGCCCTGGTAGTCCTTGTCGACGGCAAGCTGCGTCTGGAGCGCTACCTCCTCACCGGCGGACAGCAGGTGAACTGGCTGTCCATGTCGGTGGCCAAGAGCTTCGTGTCATTGCTGGTGGGCATCGCCGTCGACGAGGGCCACATTTCCAGCATCGACGACCCCATCAGCAAGTACGTTCCCGTGGAGTCAGGATCGGCCTACGACGGCGTGGCAATCCGCCACGCTCTGCAGATGTCGTCGGGCGCCCGGTGGACAGAGGACTACAGCGATCCAGACTCGGACGTCTCGGGGATCAGCCAGGCCGTCCGCGGCACCAACGGCGGGCTCGACGGCTTCGTCGGCCGCATGGCCAAGGAGTCGGATCCGGGGACCGTGTGTCGCTACAACTCGGGCGAGACCCAGATCCTCGCCGCGCTCGTCTCCCACGCCACCGGCCGCAGCCTGTCCGACTACATGATCGCCAAAATCGTTGAGCCCCTGGGATTCGAGTCCCCCAGCTTCTGGGTCACCGACATGCTCGGCGTTGAGGCGGCCTTTGCAGGACTCAACCTAACTGCGCGGGACTACGCCAGACTGGGCGAGCTGTACCGCAACGGGGGAGTTTGGCAGGGCAGGCGCATCGTCAGCGAGGAATGGGTCCGCGCCTCAACGACGGTCGACTCGCCCATTCGAGAGGTCGGGAAGCCCATAGTTGGGAACCACACTACCCGCCTCGGATACGGGTACCAGTGGTGGATCCCGGGTGGGGACGCCGGCGAGTACTGCGCTATTGGCGTCTACAACCAGCTCGTCTACGTCAATCCCGAGAACAAGGTGACGGTCGTCAAGCTCTCGGCTAACCGCAAGTACGGCACGTCTCCACATGAGGAGATAAATCGGGATGAGGAGAATGTTGCGTTTCTTCGCGCTATAGCTGAGGCTGTCTGACTTGGACCGTCGTTTGGCTGGAGTTGAGACGTCTTTTCATGTAGTACTTATAGCTACCTAGGTACGAGTGTACATATGCACATGGTTACATGTATATACAAGAATCTTACCAGTGCCGTTTCCCGTTTCGTTTGCTTGTATACATCATGTACGCATAAAACTACGCGGTAACAGTGTGCCACGCGACTGTGGAGATGGCCCCTGTTATCCTCTGAACCTCGTACACCCATATGTCAAGTACATGTTGCTACATGTCTATCGGTAGCTGTAGCTGTCCATCATTCGTTAGTTGTTGAGGACCTGAAGTTCCGGGAAATACCTCTAACACTACATGTACTTTTCTAGCTACAGCTCCCCCGAATTTGACATTCTCCCGTCAACGTATCGGACCCAACGGACTAGCCCAAACAGGAAATTTCTCGAGAAAAGCATCGTGCGCCAATGTGCCCACGCGAGGCGATCCACAAGTCAAAGGAGCATGTCTAGGACTTGTCACTTTGCTGGTAATCATTATCGGTTCCTGGTGTGCAATGCCAGAGCTCAAAGACTTCTCCGAAAATTACCTAAAGCGGAAAGCGAATGGATCGAGTCTTGCCATTCACTGCAATTTCCAATGTCCGGAAGACGGCTCTATATAACATCCAAGGCCCCCATGCTCGGATAAGGAGTACACCCTTCCAAGAAGCGCTCAGGAATGATACGAGGGCTTACATCGTCACAGATACCTCATTCCTCGCTCCTTTCCTCTCAACCCCCACCCAGTGATTGCAATGGCGTCCAGAGACGGATTCGTCTGGACCGAGGATGCCGGCCTCAAGTCGGGGGTTCCATGCATCGGGGCGATACAGCCTTCGACCAATGTTGGTCCTTCGCCGACCACCTACGATGCCATCATCGTTGGCGCGGGCTACTGCGGTCTCACAGCGGCCCGGGACGCCACAATTTCCGGTGAGTAACTGGCTAACACCCTCTTCCCACACCATCTACCTGCACCTGCACAAGACTAACGCGCATACCAATGTGACAGGACTTAAGGTTCTCCTCCTGGAGGGCCGCGACCGTATCGGCGGTCGTTCATGGAGCTCCAACATTGGCGGCTACCCTTTCGAGATGGGCGGCACCTGGGTATACTGGGGCCAGGCCAACGTCTGGAGGGAGATTCTCCGTTACCAGATGCAGGATGAGCTCGAAACGTCATATGACTTCTCGAGAGGCATCAACAAGTACATTATTGCCAATGGCGATGATGGCAGCCAGCACCTCACTCACGAGGAAGAGGTCAGTTCCCTCTCCATCTCTCTCTCACAACTCCTAGAAACATGCGGAGACTGACGATATGACAAAGGACGCTCTGATGGAGTCCGGACTTGGAAAATTCATGGACATTGATGGAAATCTCGGAAGAAACATCATGCCCTACCCCCAGACGGCCAAATTCACCCCTGAGGCGCTTGCGTACGACCGCATCTCGGCGGCTGACCGGCTCGCCCAGGTCGCCGGCAGCTTGGAGCCCAATGAGCGCATAGGAGTCGAGGCCTTTGTGCTGCTGTGCAGCGGCGCCACCCTCGGGACGACGAGCTTCTTCGAGTTCCTCCACTGGTGGGCCCTGTGCGGCTACTCGTACCAGGGCTGCATTGACTATCTGGTCAGGTACAAGTTCCGCCGTGGCCAGTCGAGCTTCGCCATCAGGTTTTTCCGGGAAGCTCTCGCAACGGGAAACCTGAGCTACGCCTTCAACTCGCCCGTCACCTCTGTTAAGAGCACGTCTGGCGGCGTAGAGGTCGAGGTGCGGCCGGCGGCCGGCAACAGCAAATCTAACGGTGAGACTACGACTTTCAAAGCGCGAAGAATGATTAGCGCCATGCCTCTCAATGTTCTGAGCAACGTCACCTTCATCCCGGCCCTTCCGGCCGGCAAGAAGGCCGCGTGTGACGCCCGTCATGTCAACCAGTGTGTCAAGGTGCATGCCGAGGTGCGAAACAGGGATCTGCGCTCTTATACCGGCGTCAGTTACCCCCACAACGGTCTGTTCTATGCTCTTGGCGATGGCACTACCCCCGCGGGGAACACGCACATTGTTGCTTTTGGTGGCCAGCATAACCACTTTGAGCCTGATGAGGACATCCAGGTCACCAAGAATGCCTTGCAGGGTCTTGTTCCCATGGACATTGAACGCATTGTAGGTTGCCATAAAAGGAGAAGGCTGAGATGAAGTCGCGTCTTAGTACTGACACTGTCGGCGATATAGGTCTTCCACAACTGGTCAAAGGATGAGTTTGCAAAGGGAGCCTGGTATGTTCTATCCCCCATGTGTAGATCGTATCCGCGTGCAGTTTCAAAGGCTAACGTCCACCTCTAGGTTTTTTTCCAGCCCGGGATTCCTCTCAACTCACTTGGACGATATGCGGAAGGAGCACGGCAACGTCATTTTTGCAAACTCGGATTGGGCTTTGGGGTGGCGCAGTTTTATCGACGGTGCCGTCGAAGAGGGCACCCGGGCAGCGATGTCACTTCGAACCGAGTTGCCTCTGAGAGACCCGCGTGCAAAGCTGGCCTGAGCGGAGCAGGCCTTGCCTCATGTTGTCATTAGACCAATCCCGGCAATATACTGTAGAAATCCCCAATGTCGCCCACTTAAAAATACACATTGATATATGATGCGTGATGCTCGGTCCTGATGAGGACTACATGACCAGGATGGGAGTGTCTTGGGTCATGATCTCTGTCCATCTCCTAACCCCCTGAAGCTCCCAGATCTTATCCAGTGCTTGCAGCGCGGCAGGTATACTCCCGAGCCCGGTATTCCGATGCAGATATCTCAGTCGGAGACAGAAAAAAGACCTATGGTCTTCCGTACTGCTCTCGGCGGCGCCAATGAAGCATGCCCACACTAGGGCATGTGAGCCCTCCGATTTCATCTCCAGGCGTGAAACTGTCTGTAGCAGCTGCTCAACAAGATGGGTCGACTGGCTGTCTGCTGATGGCGAGCATGCGCGGAACCGGTATATGGCACAGGCCTGCATGATGGCACTCCTCATGATTTCAATGCTGGAGCAGTGTTTGGAGTTCAGGGGCAGCGTTGAGTACGACAGGAAAGTCAGGTACGGGTCCAGCGGCTTCTGTAGTATCTGCAGACCCTTGGCTTCGTCCGACAGGGGGGTCCCGAATAGTTCGAACCTGTGCTGGAGTGTTGGCTGGTGCTGGCATGGAAAAGGCAACACCTTGACGTCGAAGTACATGTAGAATCAAGGCACTCACATCTTTAGTTGCTGTAGGAAGAAGTCTCTGAGTTGCCGGGGTAGACCAACAAGGACATCGGGGTGTCGGCTGAGGCAGGAGAGCATCTCCAGAAGATATCCGTAGTCGTTACCTCCCGTTATCGTCTCGCCGGTGAGGAGTACGATGATGATGGCCCACGTATACGGGGTAAAGAGCTCTGCCGGTGTAAGTTGCAGTGAATCCTGGCGCAGTCTCTCGATAATGGAGAGCTGCTGGGTCAAGGCATGCCCTTTGAGATGGGGCATTCTCTGCGCTAGGTGGAAAGTGGCAACTGCCGAGATGGCTTCTCCGAGGATCGAGTCCTGGCAGGCCAGTGGTAAGATGATGTCACGGTAGCCGTTACCTGCAAAGTCAAAGACCACCATGATGGGAGCTATGTTCTTGCTAACTGGGATTCGGTCAGATTTAGAAGTGAGGAAGAGAAGACCAGGATTGTAAGGATGAGCGGGCATACAGTGACTGAAGAGCATCCTCGTCTCTGGTCGCAGAGAAGGATTCGGTGCCGCGTATATAGGGATATGATGACTGTGCACGAGAGCTTCACCCTGCAGCTCTTCCGCGGCGCCAGCTGGTGGATTGGTCACCGATAACGAGGAGGACGAGGTATCTGCAGCCACGTCCCCAGTCCCAGCTCCAGTCGGGGGTGAAGGCTGTGGCGACTCTCCTGGTAGCGCTACATTTTGATAGGAGCATCGCAGGATGGAGGGACCGACATTGGGTCTGGTACTAGAAGAAGGGGTCCCCCGATGCGACACTGAACTGGATACTTTTGCCTTCCTGACACCGGCTCGGCGGGATCGCGAGGCTTCGGAGGTCATATAGCGACTGAGTCGGTACGAAAGACCTTGGCCGGAACACGCAATGCCCTTCTTCTGGCATTTGAGGCAGGTTGGCTCTGTCTTGTCGCACGGGATGCGTCTCTGGCAACACTCGCGGCAACCTGCGGTGCTCGTCCTCGTTCGTCAACTGGTACGTCTTATCATTGAAGGCTGTGCCGCATGCCGAGGCTCATGGAAATCCCCATCCCGTGCAGAGGCGAGCCATTGAAGTCGGGGCCTTCATACCGTCATTTCTTCGTGCAAGTGACATTTTCTACCATGGCCGTCCGGCAAAGCACATCAGCTGCCATACTCCGAGAACTCTCGTGATATGAGCTCAGGGACCGTCGGAAGGGGACGGGCTGGAATCTTGGATTCTTCACACGAGTTTAACGTGCCGATAAGAAGTGGATATTGATTCCGGCATGCGACATTAGATGATGAAGTACGAGATCGGTTCACTTGTGCATGCACGGAGTATTACGACTCGTGTCAAAGTCGGACTTGGAGGGCTTGTGTTGGTGCCTCAGGCATAAACAGAAGACGAACAATCGATGTACCTCACGATAGCATCATCCCCCTTCAGTCGATAAAAAAACAGGAATCAGCGCAACGAAAATCACCGCATTAGAAGCCTTAGAATAACGGGCGCTTGTGTTGCGATACGTTGTGTAGGGGAATTATGTGATTCTAATAGTATAGTCTCCTTGATATTAACATAGATTCAATGGCGTTTCTACGGAATTTGATATAAGGCGTCTAGTGAGCTAGACCTTTCACATACGACCATAGCTAGTGGAGAATACGGGGTCCCGTCCGCTCCCCCAGAGTCAAGCCGCTGAGCGGTGGATTAGTAGTTGGGTCGGTGACGACCAGCGAATACCCGCTGTTGTATGTTTTTTTTCTCGAATTTGTTTTTTTCTTCTTTTTCACTTTTTGCTCTTCCTTTTGCGTCTGTTGTGGCATTGTGATGACGGTGATGGTGGTGGTGAGTGAGATTGAGAGTGCGAGCGAAGCGAGGGGCTCCCAACAGGACCGCCGGAGGCATCAAGGAATGAATATGTAGAGGAGGAGGACCTGTCACAACGGCAATCCCGAACAAGGCCGTGACATTACCTACACCTCTCGGCGTCACACAAGGACGACAGTACATGGATTCTCATGTAACTGTGTCCTTGTCCAGTCCCATGGAACTCTTGCGGTACCTGTGACAAACACGTCGTCTCTGTGACAATTCTCGTGCTCTGTCTGTCTATTTTCCTTGAGTCATGTCTACTCTGTACGCCATGCGTGTTCCTGAGCACATAACCAAAGAGACTGCGTAGATGTTTGGTAGAACCCCAGCAACGACTAGATCTCAGAAGTTCTCTGGCTTTTCCAAGCCTGGCTCCAGAAAACGGGTCGTATCTTGGGAGAATCATGACCGAAGAAGGTACATCTTCCGAGGTTGACAATTTACGACGAAGGGTGGGCGTGATGTCACTACCGCTAAATCATTTTCCGTCCCGACCGCCGCCTCTTGCCTGTCCCTGACTCCCATACGCTCTCTCCTCATATTCGCTTGACACCCCGTGCCCGTCTCCTCCATCCAACTCAGCTCGCATTTCCCAGCACTCTATTCCGCCAGCCATCAGGAGCAAGCCCAGAATTATGGCGTCGTCATCATGCTTCAAATGTAGCGCTCTTAAAGACCTTGAGCCCTCGCACTTTACGTCTCTCCACCGGGCCATATCAAACATTATCTCTACTGTCTATGTGAGGTCGGTATTCGCCGAGATCGTGGATGGTGTACCGGCTCGCAGCAACTACCGTGACTACTACAGCAAGAGGAGACGGGATTTTGATATGACATGTACCAATTGCCCTTTACTTCTATATGACTTACAGTGTCTTCCAATGGTCATGTCATTGTCAAGAAACTCTTAGTTAAACACTAATACATTAATCTAAAAATCATATGCAGTGCCTCGCGTATGCTTGAAAGCACCATGGCTCGCACATGGTCCATGGGCATCTTGCCCTTGTCCTTCTCACCATTAGGGGAACTTAACGTCACCTGTATGAGGACGGTCTCATCTGTAATAATCCAAGAGTTGAAATTGAAGCCCCTGGATATCCTGCTCATGCTCTGAGCCTAAAGTCATATCTGCTGCAGCGGCAAGTCCCTTCTGAATTTTTTCGTGACAGGCTGAAAGTACTCTGGCCTTGGCCAACCTTGTCCCAACAGTACAAATGGCGGTGCCAAAGACTACCAAAAGTACAGGTGAGGCAATGCTGCTGACGATAGGGGGAAGTGGACTCATGGACAGAAACGAAACGACGCCTGTTGCTCTACGACATTGTCAGAACAAAGGGGAGTCTTGAGGACCAGAAGTGCCTTACCCGATTACTGCCATAGCTGTAGGCCTCTCAACACGGGTGTCCATTTTGACTCCTATCTCGTCGAGCCAGAACAAAAGCGAGGTGTAGTCCCTCACTAAGCTGTCCGAGGCGCATTTCATGGCCCAGTATGGATTCTCATAGGAGGAATTGCTGGCTCTCGATAGACCTATATCTAGATTCAGTATTATAGGGGCTCATAAATGATGGACAGAAACTTACTGTGACCATCGACACCGCCCTGGGATATAGGTCCAGATGAATGCGATGCTCTGGCAGCCTTGAGGTAATGGCCAAGGTGGAAAATAGCTGAACGTTTCGAGACCTGAAAATATAGCCAGGCATCGTCCAGCGTAGGCTGAAGGACCGCTCCGGTATCTAAGGGGACAATGGCCCCAGAATCCTCCGGTCTATTGGGATAGTCGTGACGAGGTACGAGGCAAGTCGTTTCCTCCATGATTGAGGAAGGCATGGATGATCCAATGTAGAGACGCAACGCTTCACGATAGCTCTGCGCCGTAGAATGAGTCTTGGGGATGATGACAGGAGAGGAATCACGAAGATGACGCACCAAAATTCTTGGACCAGTAAGTTAGCTGTCGAGAACCTAACTGAGGGGTTTCGGCTAGGTATACGCATCATATCGGGCACCAATGCAGCAGTGTAGGCGACCTTTACTCCAATCACGCCGCGATGGTTATGCGGCACACGAGGAATGGCTTGCCCATTTTGTCACCGGGTGAATGTGAATGGACGGCAGAAGCATATCAACAACCACTGATATCGCGTCTTCAGCTCTGGATTTGTCAGTAGGCACACCGCTATATACAGAATTCTATCTTACATACCTGTACATGTATTCAGAATAGAGAGGTTCCAGAGGACCCCTCCCCCAGGAGAGAAAAACAGAGGGGTTAAACTGTCTTCACTCCCCCCTTTCCAACCATTTCATGAACGAGGCCAAGCCCTTTCGGCACAACATCTTTTCCTGACCTACTAAACTCTGAAGAAGGTCCTGGTAGGTCGTCAACCTTCGAGAAAAGTTCAATGTTCAACTATGACTCTCACCAGGGCGGATTCAGCATCCCCTCAAGGTCACGGCAGGCCCCCGTCGACAAATACAGCCCAAGGGCCACCGCGGTTGATCTTTCGCTTCCAGGCCTGCACTTTAACAAAAGATCAACAATCCGAATGCTTCGCCAAAAACTGCGCATTGGCGACATTTGCCCACGGTGAAATGGCCACCAATGCCGCATGGATGAGACAATTCCAAATCAAAGGTAGCCGGGTTACTGGAAAGCCGAAAATAAGCCAGGTCGTTCCTTTCTCGGTGAGTTCAATGTTATGTACTCAACCCCTCCCTGGGTTCATCAGATTGGACCTATGGAGAGGGCTACTGGTGATAATCCCGTATGGAGCATAGACTGATATTGAATTGGGTGGCCAAGATTGATGTCCTCCTCCGGGACGATTCTGCACTCGATATTAGTGAAGATGATCAGCTCCATGGAATTGCCAGTTTCCGAGATGAATATTATCCAGCCATAATAAAAGGCTGGTTCAGGCGGAGAAGAATGAAGCTGCACTACTTCAAGCTGTCCATCAAGCGGCCGTCCGGCCTGGACATGCCCAACTATTCCAAGCTCGTTGTGGTGAAGAATCTCGACCTAGGTGTGCAGGAAGTTCTCAAGAGAGTCAGGAAAGAATCAATGGGAGAGGTGATTGCGAACATGTAAGTCATCAATCATACCGCAGTGGTTTTTTATCATTCATACATACCTGTACCTGGCACTTTCTGACGCCACTTCCAAACCGCAGCGTGACGGATATCCCACTGAGCGCCGTGGCCGGTATCTCGAAAATATACCAAGGTAGCCAGATGCTATTGGATGTGACAGTTGATTCACTGTTTCTAAATGAAAATCAGAGAAAGACTGACACTCGCAACAAGGTTTACAAGGCGACAGCCAACCAGCCAGATCATCGCAAGGGAATCCAAGCGACAGTCAGCCAGACAGATCACCGCAAGGGAATCCAAACGACAGTCAGCCAGACAGATCACCGCAAGGGAATCCAAACGACAACCGACAGCAAGATGACTGGACGGGTATCGCAGTAAGTTATATCCCCGGTGCTTCACGGTCGGATCTGCTAGAGTTTAGTGGCTCAACAGTTCACAGTCCAATCTTGCCAAAACACTGGTCACGCTGGTCAGTGAAGATGAGTCTACTCGCGACGAAAGAACCGAGAGCATCTTGAACATTAAGAGACCATGGGGCCAATTTAAACAGAGTGCCGAAAGCTTCATTGCTCTCTCCAAGGACTCGATCCCCACTGGTAAGATCCCCGGCCTGTTTTGTTGGTCTAGACGTCAAGCCCGTAAGATTGAAGGAAGCCCTTCATGTTTCCGGAAGAGTGTCTGGGCCCCTGAGACTCCAGTTCATTCGGGAGACTAATGGTAGCAGGTACCAATATCCCCTTCATCTACCCACAGATGATAGCCTTGAGCACAGTCATATCCAGGACAGGCAGCCTTATCAAGGAACTAAACAGAAGCGACTCTCTCGAGAAGATCAGGGCAGCGCACTCTCGAAAGAAGTCTTGTGTACAAAAGTCGACCGCCGTCGTTCTTGGAGTAGCAACACTATACGCCGTGGCCCTCAGTGTCTGCCCAGTAAGTTTGGTAGGGACCTGGGTTTTCTATGGGTCTATAACATCTCATCCGATCCTCGCATCGCTTGGCTGTACCGTGGGAGGCTGTGGTTCCTATTTGTCGTGGAATTCAGGCCGTCAGCATGACGAGGTGAGGCGCAAGTTACAGAATGGTAAGCCCGCTTCCAACTTCCAACCCCGCCCGTGCAAGCATGAGACAAATTGACTGGCTATTGACTTTCCGCTTATGGCATATGCGTGTAGTCGAGGAGCATTTCGAGGGCTTCAAGCAGGCTTCTGCGAAGATTGCCTACCTGCTGGCTTTGCGGTATGCACAAGAGAATGGCATCGAGGTAATCATGAAAGAGGACCCTCAGCTCAGGCATGCCTATTTAGAAGGTCTCGGCATAGACTTTGGCTGTGTCAACCAGGTTGAGTATCATGTCAACCATCTGGAAATGGCTGTTAAGCAGCTCGAGGCGAGCTTCGAAAACCTGCGAGAATCCGTCGTTTGGCTAGCGGACAAGGAGGGAGTCAAAATTGAGTAGCCTATCAGTACATGTAGTAGAAACAGCCGTGTATTCTCCATGACTCCATCATCCGCGCCCATCCACATATAATCATTTGCAGTATGCCATTACACGCACACCTGGCTACATGGATTTTAAGCTGTCTTTTCTTCAACTCTCGATTTCAATAGTAGGCCCGATTCTTGATCTCGTTGTTACCGTACGGTTGTGATGAGTGGCCAGTTATTAACTACTTGCACATTGTGCAGGTAGGGAATTCCAAGGGTTTCCCTTCGACATGCCAGATTCGAAGGATTCCATATGAAGGCTTCAACTATTGGACATGCCGCCAAATGATGCTGGTACGTCTTGACACGTCACCTGCATGTCAACATTGAACAATGGCTGATAGAGCCAATTGGCTTCACCAGAGGCTTGCAGTGTATGTATGAAAGTGAGGCGAAATTCCGCCCTCTCCGGTGTACAGGTCCCTCTTCTCCGCTCGCTTCAGTCCGCATACATGTTGCATACATATCCAGTGGTGTATCCCAGCCGCCTACAACTCACACCGCTCTCTTCAACCACGTTCCATTTTCTCTCTTTTCTCAACACGAAGAAGCGATTAGAACAGTGCATTGATCTGCACGGGAAATCCTTGGAGCCAAGAGAACATCCAATGAACCGTAATGTCTTAGGTATGTACCCACGGAGCACCGACGATGCACTATTCGCAATCGCGATTGGAAACCTACATGTAGGATTGCAACAAATACCCCGCCAGATCGATACCATTTTGATTTCCACAGCTACATATATGCACATTGCCATTCCGTGACACATCATCGCACCCTGAAGCTGAACGTAGAAGATAATAAGGCTATGGCCACCACGACTGAGAAGCATCAGGCTGATGACAAGGCTCGCGAGGAAGCGGATCTTCAAGCCATAAAGGTGGGTTATTGTTTTCAATAGTGGGCTTTTAACCGTTAGTTTCCCTCAGCTATTAATCACATACATGTAACTTGCGCGGCCGATAGACTTCCCTCGGATCTGGGATTCATGGCTATATCACCATGTCCCCCTGCGGCACACGAGTGACCAAACGAGCTCGCCCTGGGGACTCGAAGCACCGGTGGGAGATGAATCTACAAGCGCTGCTTCGCGAGTGCCAGGTGTACTGCACACTGCCCAAATGCCAGTTCTTCCTCGAATTCTACGGCTTCACCGCCGACCGCGGATCAGCCTCACTCACACTGGAGTACATGAAGAACGGCGATCTGTACCAATACATGGCTCGCCATCCTTCCCAGAGCTTTCGTCGGCGCATGACATGGCGCGCGGAGGCGAGCTATGCACTCTTCATGATGCACCGCAACCGCGTTGTACATAGCGACCTGAGGCCGCAAAACCTTCTTGTGGCTGATGACCTGACGCTCTGTCTGACGGACTTTAGCGGGTCTGCCACACGCAATGCGCAGAGCCTCGTCGCAGAGGCGACACGGTACTTTCTCCCGCGGGAGGACTGGGCGACCACCCCGCATACCGACCGATTTGCTCTTGGGAGTACTATGTACTTCATCATGACGGGCAACGAGCCCCATCACGACGTCGACTTGGATTCGGTTGACGCAGAGTTTGCCAGCGGGCGATATCCAGACGTGAGCCACCTGGCTATAGGGGATATCATATTGAAGTGTTGGAAGTCGGCTTATAATCAGACGTATGACGTCTACATGGATATTGGTGCTCTTGGGCACCTACTTAAGTCCGATGCCGACCGTTAAATGTCGATTTGAGCAATGTATATAGAAACACATCAAAGGAAATGCAATGGCACGGGAGCTTTAAACTCCACGTCATAATCATCATGATGAATACATGTAGGTACATGTATCGTGGTGTACCTCGTAGGGTACTAAAGCAGCCCTGTTTTACTCTTTGGCGATGGGCACTCCAAAACTTCATGTGACAACTCGGGGGCAGGGGAAACGCACTTGATTTGGTCTCTTAATTCGTTGAATTGCTTTGGCACTGCTTTGGTGGGGAACCCTTTCCTTTCTCCATCTGACGCTCGCATTTCTTCTCTTCTCCCCCAACATGAATCCCAATCACATTCCCACGCAGCCGCAACAGGTTCCCGATGGACCGTTTCAGAGGCCAGGAAGGGACAGTCCTTCTTCACACCCTGGGCTGCCGCAAAATCACCCGGTACGGCGACCTCGTCGTCAAATCCGGCGACATTCGCCCCCAGGAGGCATAAAAACTCCGCTTCATCTCAGCCAAGACAACAATCCCTATCGCGAAGGTGCACGAAGTTCGTCACGATGAGGACCGGAACCCCATGGCCATCAACATGGACTATATACCTGGACAGCGTCTTGACGAGGCAACGGAAGCTCGCTATTGCAGACGAGCTTCATTCATTTGTCAAGCAGAGCTGAGAGGGAATTATATCGGAGCTATAAACCGTGGTAAAGCCATCATTGGCCAGCTTCAATCATACGAAGGAGGCCCCTTTGAGTCTGAGAAAGAGTTCAATCAGTTTATCCTGGGAGATCTATTGAATTCGGTGCCGGATTTGTTTCGGCACTGTGCCCAGTTCGCCCTGCGGGACGACCACCAGATTGTCTTCACCCACTCCGACCTGGTACCCCGCAATATCATGGTCCAAGACGGCCATGTCACGGCTTTAATTGACTGGGAACATGCCGGCTGGTACCCGGAGTGTTGGGAATATCTTCAGACTATGAGGGAGTTTAGACCGCGTGCGATGCGCGATTGGCCCGAGTATCTAGGGTGTATTCTTCCACCACGGTTCGAGACGGAATTCATTGGCATGTCATTCCTCGCCCGTGATTTGCAACATTAGTCGGCACATGTGGCAGGTTCAGCACAAGGTATATAGACAAGTGGTCACGGCGATACAGCAAAGAATGGGTTGAAGGTTCCTGTGAATGAGAAGAGATTGATCGTTGGCCGTTGGCGGTCTGCCTTGCTCCCGCAAGGCCGATGGCTTATATACAGTTGAAGCTTCCTAACCTCACTTTCATGCCTTGCAAAAATGGTCCATAACAAGAGCGCAGCTCTAAAGCTGGGGATAGGTGTTCAAGTACTCCCTCTTCTCAACAATCAGACCGTCCTTGAAGAGGAAGAGCATAACGACGATGTTGGAGTAGGCGGCCTCCCCGTTTGGCCCCTCACCCCGCGGGCTACCTTCGATGGTGACCCTGTCGCCCTCGCCGATGATAAAGTGCGTCGTGAACGAGAAGCGGGCAAACGAGTCCATCAGAGACGAAACAACTGCGATGCGGTCTTTTACAGGCGCTACGCCCGAGTAGGGCGCCGTCCCGGACATCCAGTATGTAGCATCAGGATGGAACTTGGACTCGAGGGTGGGCCAGTCGCGGTTGTTAAGAGCGTTGAGATACTCCTCGACGACTAGCTTGTTGCTAGCTGTTGCTGCGGCATCGGCATCGGAAGAGCTCATATTTGCTTGTGTTGAGGGGAAGAAGTGATTATAAAGGTGATTGAACTGGGATTTGTGTGCTGTTCTTATGATAATCCCTCTCATACCAGTGTGCACACGCGTTCTTATATACACCAACTAAGATGTATGTCTGAGGCACCGAATGCCGATTGACTAGCTTCCCGCTGCTATTGGGGATTATACAAGGATGCGTCACCACGATCATGTGAATCACAATTTCAAAGCAGTGGAATTTCCCGTGTTTGTCGCCTATCGTCAGAAGAGGTATTCTTACTTACATTCGGGGGGACCCGGGGAACCAAAAGGAGCAGGAGAAAGGTTCCGGGTAGCAATACGGGCGGCTCCACAGGGACTGAGGAGTCCGCGGGAGTGTCCGCTTCATATCGGCGGGTGTATTCTGTAGCGCTTACCTCGATTCACTCGGATGCGCGCGTCAGCAACGGGATTTATCGGGGACAAAGGCAGTACCCTAAATGTATCGATAATGTCACGGACATGAAGCGACAGCATTCATGAGGCGATGGGGATGATGATGAGCTCTATTAGCTACCTGCATGTAGTTGTGTGTAGAAAGCTTGCTTCCTCCAAACTCCTCCCAGTAGCGAAGCTGCTCCTTGTACGTACGGGTGGCCCGCATGTCCCGCTACACCAGGAGCATTCATACTTGGCAGCCAACCATTCATACTTCAGCGCGTCCTCTATTGACAGTCGGTCCTTGGGCTTGATCAGTATGTTCCATTCATAACAGACAAGCGACCACCATCGGTAGTCAGAATCAACCCGTTGGAGTAGCTTCCGGGTCGACCAGCCAAGTACAGAATGGATCCAGCCATTTCCTCATCGCCGCCAAACCGCCTAGCAGGGATAAATCTCTCATCGTCAATGGTCTCCTGCTCTGGCTTTCTATCCTTTGTCAAGACGGAGGCCAGGTCCGACGGGTACACTGCAACGTACAATACATGTATGTCAGTATCCTGTCGCCATGAGCCGGTGTGCCATGTGTACTTACATCCTGGAGCAATAGCATTCACACGAATACCAAACTTGGCAAGCTGAGTGCTAGCATGTTTCGCCACCTGCATGATGGCGACCTTGCTGGCCAAATACGACGGAGAGGAGGACCAGTGCCTGCTGAAAGAGGACACACTCGCAGTGAAAATGACCTGGCTCTGGATAGTCAGGACGTGGCTCCCCGGCTCGGCTGGCTTGCCGAATCCACCCTTGAGTGCGTTCCTGTTGCCTGCATCCAGAAGCTCGAGGAAAGCCGTCATGGTGAAGAAGGCAGCCGTGACATTGAGATTGAGCGTGTCCGTCATGTCCTGCATGGAGAAGTTGTCGAAAACAGCTCTGCGCGTCTCGGAAATTGACTCGGCTGGGTTGAAGCGGGCTGGGGGGCCGACGGAGCCTGAGTTGGCAATGACGAGGTTCACATGGCCGACTTGGGCGGTGATGAGGTCTACCGCTGCTTGGAGATGTTCCTTGGATGTTACATCGCATTGGACAGGGACGATACTATCGTGCTGTTCCGCCGCGGTCTGGAGGACGTCGAGGCGGCGACCAAGTATGTAGACTTTGTAGGCTCCGTTGAATGCAAGTGCCTTGGCCATGGTGAACCCGATGCCTGTGGCGGTATTGGTGAGAAGAGGTTCGTGATTGCAGCTAGGTTGGTATGTATCTTACCAGTGCCTCCTCCTGTAATCACGGCGACGATGCCGTCGACCCGGAACAGGGTGCTTGAGTTCATTGAGGATTCCATTGTCATATTGTAGAGCGTCAAGGTAAGAAATGAAAGAAGGCGATTGAGATGAAGACGACTGATTCAAGTCAGCTCACATGTGTTTGGGATACAGTAGATTCGAGCTTATATACATGTACTGTTCCTAGCGTTGACGTTTCTTGTTTCTCAGCCAGTGTCCTTGACATGAGGCTACATAATGTTACATTGATGAATGTAAGCTTGACGTCTGGCTATGTTACGTGAATGTACATGTAAGTCTCCATTCAGACCAAGCATCCAAGACGGCTTAGCGGCGGCTGCAGGTGCCGACAGCGGCCGACGTGATTTACTCTCGAATTGGTGCGGGCGCCTGACAAATCAAGCAATCGAAGTGAGGCGATATATGGTCAATTCGCCCGGCCCTATATGTATCCATATCCAAATCCAACAACGATCCCGACACAAACGAGACACAATGGCGGCCGACGGCGGCCGAGTACGCGCTGCCCAAGTTTGCATTATATGTAAATCTAGGAAGAAGAAGTGTGACAAAGCGCTGCCCGGATGCGGATTCTGTTCCAGGTAAGGTGAATCTCGTCATCCCTTGTCGTGCATGAATTCTATGCACATTGCATGCATATACTCATCCCATCAGAAATGGCATAGAGTGCCAGTACAAGGCTTTACAGCCACGACAGCCAAACTACATGAATGTGGCCACAGCTCAAGGTGTCAGCTCTCCGTCTGTGCCCCCAGGCTTCAACGCACATGCACCCTATGCCATCTCACCGGAGCCGTCCATGCCAGGAATAAGCCTCTATCTGCAAACCAACAGTTTGATACGCTCAACAGGTCAATTCGTGGATGATATCACAGCATGCTACTTTAACAGCATTCATCGTTACCTCCCTTTCATAACCAGGACGAGGTTTCAGAATAGTCTCGTCACCCTTGGCTCGACTCTAGCGCCCGACTTCTCAGTTCTCTTGCTGAGCATGTGCTTGGTTACGTCCTCGCCCAAGCTGACCGGAGATGCAGCCAAGATCAAATCGCTCTATCTAGCCACCAAGATGACCTTTGCTCAGGTACAAGGCATGTACCCTCCGTCGGTGTGCACGGTACAAGCTGGCATCCTGATAGCCTTGTACGAGTATGTGGTCCGTCGTCCGGATGACGCCTTCACGTCCATATCCGGGTGCGCGCGAATCGGGTACGCCGCACGTATCCATCACCGGCAGTCCTCATCGTCAAGTGGTCCCCATATCAGCGGGACAAGTAGTGATGCAAAGCCAGACATGGACCCGCAACATGCAGAAGCGTTCAACACATGGTGGGCACTCATCATTTGTGAACGGTAATTTTCTCTCAATGCTCATAACACGCTTGTGTCCTCGTTCTGACAGGTTCGAGTGATTAGAATGTTCATCAATGAAATCACGACCCCAAATCAGCCGCTCATCACAGTAATGACAAATGGAGACACCCAACTTCCCATGGAGCCAGACGTCTTGGAAGAAACCATCCCAGGTCCCAGTTTGCCACTGAATCCAGAAGCCTCTTCCAGAGAAGCCAAACTAGGCGCATTTCCCCGTCTCGCTCAAGCAGCATGGCTTCAGGACCAGATCCTCAAAGCCTCGGGTACATCATGTCCTGGTTCCAGACTATTCAAATTGCGAAGCCTAGACGATCAAGTTCGAAGCTCGTTGGTGGAAACCATGGAAATCATGTCGACATACGACCAGACGGGCAACATCTTTTGCCAAGTAATAGCAAGCCTCATCATGTTCGTGGGCCCTGATATTCCATGTACCCATATATCCATTAATGAACTACACAGATCCCTCTTTACTCTTCACCGACACATCTTGCATGGATCGGCAGGAACTACTGGGAACCAGACAACAAAAGAGTGGTGCAATCGCTCAGATACCGCTCTTGACACTGCAACTAAACTAGTCTCAGACGTGACTCTAACAATCGAGTCCCTGAACCCGGGCCTTTACCCATTTTCAAGTATCTCTCTAGGATACGCTTACATGATCCAGGCCTCTTTGGGTCATATACACGGCAAGGAGGATTGGAAGGAGGATGAGTGGCTATCGCGGACCGAACGACAGCTGTGCTCTTCATTGAGTGCTTACAATCGCTACTGGAATGTTGATTCCTGATGGAAAGATATCATACATCGCCTCATCCCAGTCATGATACGATAAGATGACCGCCGGTGTCATGGGTTCCGGGAATATCTGCATTGGCATGGCCAAGGTCATTGAAGTTTGTAAATATTGGCTTCTTGACCACATGTATGTAAGTTGTCAGACAATGATGTCGATGCTAAGGCTAGGCGAGGGTGCGAGTGAAGAAAATGACAACGTCCAACAAGAAGTACGGAAAAGCGAGCTACCAGTCAAATATCTAAGTAGCTGATGTATTGAATGCCTGTATGGTTGACAGTTGTTGTCAGTGGCATCGAGTTCTGCCCTTTTCTCATAACTTCGGACATTTTGGCCCTTCTATATTGCCCGGAGTCGCTTCCGGGGCTTTCCTACCCCACGCCTCCGAGTCCCCTTAACTCTACTAAGATATTTTTACAAAGTAATGAAATCAAAATGGCTGGTCGGTAACATGAGCCCAAAATTAAATACTACTGATCTTCGAGGTTGCATGAGTACATGTACATACATTGATGTAAACGGCGATTCAAGAAGACGCTAAATGCTGTGGGAAGGTACGGTGGGGATGTTTGAGGAAGATGTGCCAAAGAAGGAAGGAACGTATGAGGAGGTCCAGCCCTAGGCAGCCTTCAGACCACCGCTTCAGAGGAACACCAAACTTCATACATACTACTGAACCAGGTACTAATTGAAGCCCACCACGACAATCCCAGTTCAACTCTTCGTGAACGTCCCCTTCTGCATGGAACGCCACATCACAAAGAGCTTCAACTTCAATCTTGAGGTAATGTTGAACCAAGTGCTAGACGGAAGATGGTTTACCCGGAATCGGCCAGCCAGGAAGTGACGATAGTGCTCGATAACCCTTAATTTCAACACCAACAACAACATGACGCGCTACTAATTCATCAAAAAGACATCATTCCATTATGGCCATTGCTACAGCGCGGTCATTGTGCATTCTGGATTCATTCTGGGATTGACATTGGATGTGGTTGCAACATCAACCCCGAACCCTCGAGCTATTGACAGATAGCCCCCCATTTGCCCCCTCGATATGACCGGTCGTAAAGGCGCCTGCGATGGCTGCCGCCTGCGCAAGGTCAAGTGCCATGGAAACTGGCCCTGTACTCAATGTGCCCATCTCAATCTCCGATGCTGCTTCTCCCCGCCGGCGATCAGGGCCAAAGGGCGGCGAGTCCACGGCGGGCTTGTTGCCATGTTGCGAGGAAGGGAGCCTGGGGTCAGCAGCACGAACGATGCGACGCCTGCCGCGGCACCTGCGCCCCAGATTGGCGGCCAAATCGTACCAGGACCAGGTACACCCTCGGTCGACTTCTTTGTCGGGCTGATCCCCCAGTTCTCCGAGTTCGTCTACCCATTGAACCCCATCATCTCGCCCGACGAGATACACGAGGCCATCGCAAACATGGACGCCAGTGCCGGGGATACGGCTCTCGTCCACGCCTTTGCCGCCATGACCATCAACCGCACGCGCTCATCCTGGGCCGTCCATGGAGAGCTCGCGACGCTCATGGCAGATCTAATACACCGCAGCACGAAGGCGTACCGAGCAGTCGAGCTGGACTCGGATGATGTGCCGGGCGGTGTGCTAGGGCCTCTCCCCGTCACTGCCAAGCGCGTCCTGACGGCCGTCTTCCTGAGCGTCTGTTTGCTCACGCTAGGTCATGTCAACCGCAGCGTCGCCATGCTCCGTGAAGGCGTCACCATGCTGGAGACGCAGCACATTCGTCGTTCTGATGGCTCAGTGGACATCCACCGTCCGGACAACCCCGGAGACATTCTCCGCTGGCAAAGACTTTACTGGGAGGTGTATATGCACGAGAGGCATATGGCCATCTCGACCTCGTTCCGCAGCATACTTCCTTCCTTGCGAAGCGGCCTGCCCCCTGTGGATGACAGCATTCCGCCCCGTGTTGATGTTGGCTTTCGCCGTCTGACAAATCTCTTCCTCATCACTGATGACATCTTCGTGACACACTGGCAAGCACAGCAGGCAGCGATTGCTTCGGAACTAACGACCGAGTGGGTCGAGCAGGTGCAGGCGCAGCTGGACGCGGATGCCGAGGGTACAGATCGAGAGGAAGAGCGCCTGCAGGCGCGCGGAATGGGTGGCTTCACAGAGCTTCAACGCGTCGACCTAGGAATCACTAGGTTGTGGCTACGGACGCTGGTCTGGCAGATGGCCCTATCTGGTGGGATTCTATGCTCGGCGCCTGCACACAGGGACAAGGGCCTTTCACTGCGCTTCCCTGTGACGCGGATCTGCGGGGAGCTCTTAGCCTTGTTCATGCGCCTCGAAAGCGTCACCAGTGTTGGTTATCACGGAATTGGGATGCTCCAGAAGCTTTTTGACATTACGAGCACCATTGCCGAAGTCTTAGCGCTGCCCGGTACCGCCACTACTGAGGTTGAAGAGCGAGAAAATGTTTCGAGAGTCGAGGACTTGCTCTTTGTCGCCAAGTTCCTCTTGGGTTTCAAGGCGATGCCTACGGAGCAGAGGGACTACCTTGAGAGCAGACTCGAGGCGCTGCGCAAGGTATACACCATGGTCGATTTCAGCAATGTCTATCATGAACCATGAACCAGATTGCATTTCACTTTGACAAAATGACACATATGAAGTTTTCGATATTGGGCATGAACAGATTATGCCTGATTACCCATCCATATTGTCAGGATCTTCTACAAGACCAATGCGACCAAAACACCTTGGGCCCTGACTCGGTGTGGACAGTGAATGGCTAGACCATACATGCTCTTATACATCCAGGCTCTTGGTATTCCTGTGCTCTGTCTCGATCTCAAGATGCGCGTCCAGAGGCTCCAAAACGGTACTCGAGAACTTGCGAGCACTGACGCCCTGCTCGAAGAGAATGTCGAGTTCGGCGTAGGTCCGACCCTTGGGTTCAGGGAGCCGGAAGTACGTCCAGATGGCCGCGAGAAGGCACGAACCCGCCCACAGAAAGCCAGTCTTAGCACCCCAGTTCCACGCCGAGGGGTTGAGCATCCGCGGCGTCAGAACACTGGTCACGATGCACACACAGCTGTACAGGCTCCTGGCAACAACAACCGACTTAGTGCGGAGACGAGTGGAGGACAGCTCGGACACGAGGGAGTAGCAAACCGGTCCAATGGAGCTGTCATACACCAGGGTATGCACCATCAGCAAACTACCAATGGCCCACTGCGCCGCAACATTCTGCCTGCCAGCCAGGGCTGTACATCCTGTGGCCAAGAGAGCGGTGCCCGCGAGGATCTGCCCGGACAGATACAGGGTGCGGCGGCCGAACCGGCTCATCAGGAACCAGGCAACCAGAGTGCCGGCAAGCCCGATGCCATATCCACCAATCGACATGTCGAAGGAGTTGGCAACATCCATGCCAGCCTGCTGATAGAAGTAGGTCGAGTACCCCATCAGCGTGGATCCAGTGGCGCCCTGAATCATCATGGTGATGCAGACGACTTCAGTGCGGCGGCGGTTGGTGCCCTTGAACAGGTCAGCGTACGTCATGCCTTCCTGCTCCCTCTTCTCCATCTCGTTGGTATGCATGATCATGGAAATCGTCTCGTCAATGTTGAATGTGGCGGCAGTAGCACTAGAGGTACCGACGTCGGCGGTCAGACGCTGCAATGACCTCCTGGCCTCGTCGATACGGTCGTGACGCACCAGCCACCACGGCGATTCAGGCGCAAAGAAGATGCCAATCATGAGTGGCACCGGCCACATCCACTGCAGCGCAAACGGGATCTTGTATCCCCACTGGTCGTCGCGCGAGAGCATGGCCCGGAGCACGCCGGACGCGATGAGCTGCCCGATAACCCAGCAGGCATTGATGTACGTCATGAGGTACGCGCGCAGGTGCGTGGGGCACACCTCGGAGGCGTACGTCGTCGTCGAGGTCTGGAACACGCCCCAGGGGATGGCAATGAGGATCTCCCCGACAAGCAGCTGCGGGAGGCTCTCGGCAAAGAATATTATGAAGATGAAGCCCACGCAGGCAATCAGCGCCCCGATGAGAGACTTTCGGTATCCGTAGCGGTCCACGATGATGCCCGTGATGAGCAGCCCGATGATCTGCGCGGCCTGGTTGCTCCCCGACAGACCGGACTGCCAGTCCGCCGTGAGCTGGTAACTCCCGTCGGGTTGGAGCTCACCGAACCTGCGCTGGAACGGCGGGTAGGCGTACAGGTTGTTGAGGAGGACGAGGTCGAAACCTTCCATGATGACGCACGTCGACAGGAAGATGGACCAGAAGCAGGCTTTCTTATAGAGCTTGAGGGAGGCGAGGAGGCCCAGGTTCAGCTCGGTCTGGACGGCGGCCGCAGCATCGTGCACGAGGGCAACGTCGTCTAGTCCGGGACCGGGGCTCGGCACGGGCACCTTGACGTCCGACGACATGTTGTGGGCGGGTGGTTGGGACATGCGGAAGACGTATTGGAGAGATCAAGATGTGTGAATGGTGGCTTCGATGGTGCTCTGGCACGACTCCATGATGCCATTGACGTCTACATATATATGCACTCTCCGAATCAGTGAGTTTGTAGACGGGTAATTCCAAGCCCGGCTATCATAATATCAAGAAAAGCGTTGAAGTCGAGAGTCCAGCCCCATGGGGCCGGTAAACGATATCATTCAACCCCAGCAATACCCCAGATAAGAGCCAAGTTCCCACTTACAGAATCCGGGCCGAAGGTGAGCCAATGACATGGCCGGCCGAGATGCGGTCCGAACATGGACCAATCACGATGGCGTTGGCGTCCGCGCTATTGAGGCCGTTTGGCACCTTTATCGGGTTCCTGAGCCAAAAAGGGGACAATGAGCCACTGGCATTCCCGAGCACGACCTGTCAATGGGTATCAATTCTACGATAGGCCTGGCCAATGTCGCCGAGGAAGCTTCTATTGGTGCACCTTCGGGCCGGAAGTTATCCAATGAACTATTTGAACTTCTGACAGTTTGAACATGGCCCAATCATGATATACTGGCCCTCTCTTTGTTGTCCATTCTCCCCGCCATCTCCTGCGTACCTGTACGAGTACATAGATACCTATAAACCCACTGTTCTCCACGATACTAAACTTACAACTTTGCGTGACCATTGCAGCATGACAGCCCCATATGCACCTGTACATGTATGATATAAAATATAGATAGCCGTCAGCAATGTGTTGTGCCACATCTCCCGGCAAAGTCCACGCATCCCTCGTGAGCCCGACATCATGACTCTGGCTCGTCGTTCCAAGCAATGGTGGAAAGAAGCCGTCATCTACCAGGTCTACCCTGCATCCTTCTGCGACTCGAATGGCGATGGCATCGGTGATATTCCCGGCATCACCTCCAAGTTGGACTACATAGCCAGCTTGGGAATGGATGCCATCTGGGTGAGCCCGGTATATGAAAGTCCCCAAGTCGACATGGGCTACGACATATCCAACTACCAAGGTACACTCACTTGTTGTCAATCTTGTACACCAAACGCTCTCTCTGACCACATGAGTCAATCCAGATATCCACGCCCCATACGGAACTCTTGCCGACATGGAAACTCTGATCCGCGAGGCCCACGCCCGAGGTTTGCGCCTGATGATGGACCTGGTCATCAACCACACGTCCGACCAACACGCGTGGTTCCAAGAGTCTCGCTCGAGTCGCGACAGCCCCAAGCGGGACTGGTACATCTGGCGTCCTGCCCGACGAGACCCCTCGACCGGCGAGCGGCTCCCCCCCAACAACTGGCGCTGCACATTCGGTGGCGGGAGCGCCTGGGAGTGGGACGAACCAACGCAGGAGTACTATCTGCACGTGTGGGCCACGGAGCAGCCGGACCTGAACTGGGAGAGCGCCTCGGCCCGGAAGGCCATCTACGCATCTGCCATGACATTCTGGCTTGACCGCGGCGTCGATGGCTTCCGTATCGACACAGTCAACATGTACAGCAAGCCGGCCGACTTCCCCGACGCGCCCGTCATCGACCCGAAGGCCCCATTTCAGCCCGCTGCAACACTGTACTGCAACGGCCCCCGGATGAACGAGTATATCGATGAGATGAGGGACATTCTCGACTCTTACGGGGCCATCACGGTCGGTGAGCTCCTAGACACGTATGACTCGGAGAGTGTACTTCCCTATGTCAGCGCGCAGGCCCGCAAGCTTCACATGGTGTTCCAGTTCGATGCCGTGGAGGTGGGCTGGGGACGCACGCACAAGTATGAGACCACCTTCAAGAACTGGACGCTTCTGGAGCTCAAGGCGGCGATCGGGGAGATCCAGGGTCTCATCCGTGGCACGGATGCGTGGATCACCGCCTTTCTGGAGAACCACGACCTCGCCCGCTCCGTCTCTCGACTCACAGATGACCGTGCAGAGTACCGCGTTGCAGGGGCGAAGATGCTGGCCCTCCTGCAGTCGTCCCTCAGTGGAACGCAGTACATTTACCAGGGCCAAGAGATTGGGACGGTCAATGCCCCTGCAGAGAGGTACCCGATCGAGAACTACGAGGACATCAGCAGTCGCTTGTTCATGCAGATGGTCAAGGAGCGATATGGCGCAGACAACAAGGTTGAGATGGACAAGGCCTTTGTTGCGCTGCAGCATCTCGCGCGGGATCATGCGCGAATTCCCATCGCGTGGGACGGCAAGGCCAAGTATGGGGGGTTCTGTGAGACCAAGGGCATCGATGTAAAGGAGCCTTGGATGAAACCGCACCCTCTCGCTGGGGAGATTAACGTGGCTTCGCAGCTTGATGATGCGGACAGCGTGCTGAAATTCTGGCGGACGACCCTGCAGCTTCGCAAGAAACATGCCGACCTCTTCATCTATGGCGATTACCGGTGCGTGGACATAGATAATCCCGACATCTATACCTTTATCAAGGAGACACAAGATCAAACGGGCACGGCGCTTGTTGTCCTCAACTTCACGTCGCAGCAGAAGGAGTGGCATGTCCCTGTCGATGGCAGAAACTTGACACCTGCTTTGACAACGTATGGGGCCAAGTTCGATGATGGTACCTTGAAGCCGTTTGAAGGAAGGGTCTACATTGCTGAGAAGTCTGGGTAGCGTACATGTACATTTAAAGTACCTATATACATACATGTAGACACCAGAGCTAAGTACGATTTACACAACGTGCTTTCCCTATTCGCATAGCGTAAAAGATCTATACCTACAGAAGATCTCTTATATTCATGCCTTCTATGATCAATGCACACGCAGCTATGTCTAATTACAAGAGAATGCTTGATCCAGTGACGCCGCTGCCGCCAACCTTTGGTATGCGCAGGACGCCGGTATCGACAAGGTGTTTGGCAAGCGCAGCAATCAGACCATCGCAACCCCGTGCGGCCATGACGTCGACGGTAACGGGAAGACTCTCGTTATGCCCAGTCAAGTCACTGAATGTGGACACCTCCCCTAGAGGGAACACGCTGTCCGGTGCTTCGCTGAAGATGGATATTTCCCCATTGGACCAACCGAATGGAACCCCAGGCTCTTCTCGGTATATGTCGCGACGACCAAATGACCCGGTGTTATCGGCATGGAGCAGAATACCCGAGGAGCATTGCGATGGGTCATTGGCCACAGGGGGGAGGACCTTGTCGTTGAACCAGTCCATGAACAATGTCTTGTTGGTCAGGGCCTCATCGAGGATGGTGTCAGGTTGAGTGTCGGCCCAAGCCCAACGAACGCGTGAACTCGGGTCTATGAATGGTAGACGTCCATCATGAGCAGCTGGAAAGCACGGTAGCCCTTACGTTAGTCCATGTGATATCCTGGTACAAAATGAGAGAGTCCAGATGTTAGACTGAGACATTGAGACATACCGGCGTAATCCTTGAAGAATGGATCCCTGAGAAGGGTGGTCTGCTGCTTCGTAATGAGGGCGGAGTAGGTCAAATTCAGGAAATCGGACAGTGGTAGGTGGCGAACACTATCAGGGCCGGATTCCTCCCAGTGCTCGTCCAGATCGTACTCGGTCGTCGTCGTTTGTAGTATGCTGGCCAGATCGTTCGCGAACTTGTGAAGAATGGCACCACGAGGCGTATCTTGGGCGGGAAATCCCAATGTATACAGTGTCTTGGGGTATCGGGCAGTTTCCCAGGACAAGGCTGTGAAGTTTTTTCCATACATTGCTTGTTGCGCCGTTGCCCAGGTGTGGGGGTCCCTTGCCAGAAGTCCCGGTGTATCCATGCTCGGTGATAGAGGCATCACGTTATCCAGACTAACCAAGCCATGGGTAGGCCTATTACCGAAGATGCCGGTGTTTCCAGCCGGGCCACGGATTGAGCCGCCGGTGTCACTACCAACAGCGAGATCAAGCCACTCGTAGGAACCGACGGACGCTCCGGCTCCGGAGGAAGAGGACGACGGATCCTGGTAGCCGTCTCCGCGAGGGTTAAAGGGCGCGTGGTAGTCAACCCAATCAGCCGTCGGGCTGGCACCGTTCGCAAACTGCGACATCTTCTGCAGGCCCACGATGACAGCGCCAGCATCGATGAGATTCTGTATCACGGGTGCGGTCTTATTTGCTGCAGGGTAGAGGCCGTACCAGGCGCGGTTGCCCCGCGAGCTCTTCACACCAGACAGGTCGTATAGATCCTTGACGCCGACCCGAACACCGGCCAGAGGCTTCTCCTCCGTGGGGGTGAAGTATAAACGAGACGGGACGCCAATGGTAAGAGAGCCGCTACTCTGGGTGTGTGCCGCGAGGGTGGTGAAGGATCCGTCTGAGAGCTGCAGGACGGACTCTAGAAAGGAACCGGAGAAGTCGTCGTATAGCCGGTATGCCTCGTGAAGTCGGCCGCTGTAGACGTTGAGAAAGTACGGACCGGATGGCACGGCGGACTTGCCTTGCAGGTCCAGGTTGACGATGTTGGACTTGATTCCCCCAAAGTACGATGCGTGAAGCTCCTTGTTCCCACGAGACTTGGAGAAGGACTTCACATTCGTGTGTACGATTGTTCCGAGAAACCCGGGGGTCCAGACATCGTCTTTGGTCGTCCAATTGGTGAACAGACTGCCTAGCTTGTCGAAGGAAACGGCATCGGCGACAACTGTGACGGGTGTGAAGCCAAGGGCGTCTTCGGATCCTGCGGGAGATGGAATCTCATTTCGGGACAGAGTGCCTTTGGCGAACGGAGAGATGAAATAGTCGATGCCGTCCAGGTGTACCGATGTTCCTTGGGGAGCGAAGGTGACGGCTCGTGTTAGACAGGCTAGCGCCAGGAACGAGACGAGCTTCATGGCTGGTCTGCGGCCGAAACTCAAGACTGTTATAGGGGCAGGGGCCTAATCAAGTGAAAAGAAAGCACAATTGGGCGTGGAGAGACTTTGAGTTTGGAGGGGGATAGTCTATGGCCTTATACATGACTTTATACCGCATTCCACTATGATGAACTGTGGACATCGTGGGTTGAGAGTCCACGCAGTTTACTATCCTCGCTGAGAGATGAGAATCGCAAATTACGCATAGAAACATTTGATAACGATACGCACCGGCGGACCATAAGCTTTGCCGCAATGAGAAATGGCCCAAGGGACCGTAAGCGTATTGCTCCGCAAGTATCCGGGTGGGGCCGACCGGTTGCTACCAGGAACATGTACGCGGGGCCAATGTCTGCGATGCATCAAACCGCCAGGTGTGCGTTTAGACCATTCTACTCCGTAAGTACATAACCCATGATTGTAAATTGATGTTGTCCTATCAGCTCCTTTGCCGTCGCATTATCACCAACATCAATAATACATGCAATAGCATACATGTACGTAGTGCGGAGTAGTTGATAAGACACCAATTTACGCCTGTATGTCACTCTTCCAGACACCCACCTTACATTACGTGTAATCAGAGGCGAAAGCGTTGCAAGCATGTCCCCCGGGGGATCTGTCGGATTCATATACTCTGGGTTTAAGCGTATACCAACCTGAATACCTGCACATTTATTGAACATAACTCGTCTCACGGTTTCGACAACAAGCCTCTATGCCTGGGAAGTCCATCTCCACTCTGCTCTAAGCAGCTGCCCGTCCGCGAGTCTCAAATGGCAGCACCAAGAAAACAAGCCCGGCGACAACAAACAACGCAGCTGAGATCCAGACGGGCAGGTCGGTGTTTAGGCCAACATAGGCAACAATAATGGGTGCCATCAGGCCACTCAATCGGTTACACGTGGAAACAAGACCGTTGGCCGTACCTCTGACGGGGGCAGGGAAGAGTTCGGGTGTGTATGAGTACAGGAGACCATATACCAGGTTCTGGAAGAAGGCAATGGCACACGTGAAACCAATGACACCAGCTTCCGTGGTGGCCCTGGTGAAGAGGAACAGGAAGGTTCCCGTGCCCAGACAGGCGAACGTCCCCGTCCCCTTTCGCCCAACCCTCTTCATGTCGACGGTGAAGCCGCCAAGGATGGCAGCCGGAATTCCACAGACGGCCTGGATGGCATAGTTTCGGTACGTAACATCCAGAGACGATGATCCCGTGCTCGCACCCTTGTTCTCCAGGTATATGGGGATGAAGGAGTTGTAGAGGGGGAATGCCATGCCGATGGAGCACCAGAGAAAGAGCATGAGCGAGGTCGATAGGGCAATCTGGGGGCTCGCAAATAGGACGCGGATCTTCTCCGGCTTGAACTTGTCCATGTTGCGCCTCAAGACAGTCTTATAGTCGGCGGCGGCGGCCACATGCGCATCGGGTGTGGCAGCACCACCATCCTGAGCGGCACGGAGCTCGGCATCGACGGCTTCAAAGTGTGAGATGGTAAGCCATGTCGTGTCCTTGTTGCGCGCAGCAATCTTCTGGACAACATCGACAGCCTGGGCGTCCATCCCCCTACCGAGCAGATACTTTGGCGTCTCATAGATCTGGAAGAGAAACCGCAGAAGGAACATCGCCAGAGTGAGACCCCCAAAGGTCCAGTAGGTGTACCGCCAGCCGAGGTTGTCCTCGTACCGACACTGGCCTGCGGGAAGATCCGACTCACACGAGTAGTTGGCGATCAGGGGCCACGCGATCAGAGCGGCGGCCGCCTGACCGATGGACCAGAACGCCGACTGCATCGTGAGGAGATACTGATGCGTGGCAGGGATGAATTCCAGGAAGATGGCACTGTCCACGGGCTGGTTGCCTCCTGTTCCCATGCCTATGACGGCGCAGAAGGTGCAGAGGGCGACAAAGTTGGGACTTCCGGCACCGACCAGCCCACCGACGGACGACACCAGCAGGGTGATGTTGAAGGCCAGCCGGCGGCCGATGGAGTCGGCTGTCACGGGCCACACGGAGGCTCCAATCACCAGTCCAACGTACTTGGCGACTGTGAGGAAGGCAATGCGCTCGACGTTGAACTCGTTTCGAACCGGGGCGCTTATGATGGTGATGGCTTGCATCCAAAACTGTTGTGAGATCAGTACATGTATATCAACATGTGCATGTACATTAAAGTGCTCAATGGGAATTCTTACATTGTCTACAAACCAGCCGAACCCAGTCATGGCAAAGACCTTCCACTGAAAGGGGCCCATGCCAATGTCGATGAGGGCCTGATTCATGATGGCGACCTTTCTCTCGTATACCTCATCCGCACCAGACGGGAGGGCTCGAGTATCGATTCCATGGTAATCGTCTGGCACAACTTCGGTCTTGCCATTCGTCTGGGACGTCTCCGTGAGTGTCCTCTGGTTCAGAGCCATGTCATCTGGAGACTTGGCATCTTTGTCGGTTTCCATTCTGAGAGATGGGTGTCTGAGTTTGCCTTTGGAGTCGTCTTGTTTCCAAGAATTGTGATATAAAGGGAATGATAAGACGTGGTGCGATGAACGGCACACTGGTATCAAGACGACGGATGATAGAGAAGAGGCCGACTTATCGTTCTACCATGTAGTGGGTGGCAGAACGACGGGTTCTAACAGGACCTCATATACCTGCCGGTCAGAGTCATGGGTATGTGCGAAGCTGATCGCCGGTTATCATCTTCCCCGGGCTGCGTTTGCGGGGAGAACGCCGAAGGTGAACAAGGTGATAGATACAACACTATGCCGTATCGTCTTGCCCTTGTCTAGACATGCCGTCTTGGATATCACGGGGTAGCTTGTGGTGAGCAGGGAGATGCATGGGGGTGGGGCACGCAAAATCCGAGATAGTGGTCGATTCTTCCTTCTACGGATAATATTACTATATGAGTAGCCCGGCTTTCTCCCATAGTGTATATGTACGAGTATACGGAGTACGGCTATAAGGATCGCTTCAGTAAAGTATTATACACTAGCGCCCGGTAGAGGAATGCATCCATGTTAATACTTGCAACTCGATATCTCCACTCTATTACTCCGTAACAAGACTCCGGACCGACACAGTTCCTCATAGGCATAAATGACATTCATCTCGAATTGCAGTTAACCGCAGAGCGTGCAATCATCAAGCTACCTGTGGTTTCTCATTCCACCCCGCTCTCACCCGTAGAGCCCAATAAGCGGGTAAGTATTACATGAGGCTTTGGCAGCCAGCCCTTGGCGGCGTTCTTGATATTGATGACCCACCTCTATATTCTGGTACTCCATATTTCACAATCGGATGCACGCACGGCGCTTTGAATACCCCCATTCGGGTATGGCGTGCCATCACGGCGGGGATCCGGGAGATACATGGAACTCTCTCTGTACAGGGAACATGACATGTACTCGTATCCGGTATCTCAGTGTCGTCACTTACAAACACGTCCAATTGGCTATCTTGTCCTGTCTTGATACGGCAGTATTATGCTGTTCTCAGAGTATACCAATAACTCAACGGCGTCTTTCCCGTCTGCGTAATGTGGCGCACTCGTACTGAATACTTGCACGGCTTCCAGACTCTTCCCGGCGAGTACTCGTGCTCAGTATCACCATTTGCGACGGCGCGCGCCTACAACCACCAGAACGTGGTTTAGCGCCAGATAGCCATGATGAATTGAAGCGGCAATCTGACATCCGACGTCCCTACGGTGATCACATAGCCGAATGCAAGGTTTGGGGTTATCCGGACTTCATGTATGTCTTGATGACTTTCTCCCGTGATCGCGAGCTCATCGTGTCTGGCGGCGTCTCGAATAGCCATCTTGGGCAGAATCGACGAGGAGAATGAGGGGATCGATCCCCGGACTTTCCTGCACATGCCCTTCTTGAAACATCTATGTTGGGTTTCGGGCATCATGTGCCGTTGATGGGTGACGGCGTCTCGAATTACCATGTCGAGATAGGAGACTGGGACACAGTGAGAGGGAATCACACGCATGTTGTGAGATATAAGACTAGCCATGTCGTTCTCAAGGGTCTAGTCCTTTCCTTTTACACATCTACCAGCAATCGCCTTGTTACCCAATTCTTATCACTCTTGCCTTCAATCTCGAGCTGTCAGCTCCAGTACATGTACATTAGTACACAAACCTTGTTCTATCATCATCATGGCACCTGCAGCTCTTGCCCAAACCCCGCTTACCCCGGGCTCCCTCTTCGACTCTTCCAAGGGCAAAGAGACGAGCCCAGCCTCATCACAGGGGTCTCTGCACTCAGGCGTTCAGTTTGATGCAGCCAAGCATCTGGCATATACCCCGCCATCCAAGATTCTGACAATGAAGGATCTCGCGCTGGAACCCACCGAGCTCTCTCCCGTGGCCACCACCGAGCCCTTCCCGCTGCTCTCCCACGAGGCCGTCCTGCAACACCGCCGGGACATCTTCAGCAAGGAGACTCTGGATCACTGCATGCACCACACTCGCCCCGGGTCCGTGCAGATTCGCGGCATGGCGCCGCGCTATGCGCCCTTTGTCCACCAGTTCTGGCACTCTTCCGAGGTTCTCAAGATTGTCAGCGACATTGCGGGGGTTGAGCTCGTGCCTGCGCTCGACTACGAGATCTGCCACACCAATGTGCAGTTTGGACCCGGTGGTTTCCAGGCTGTCAGGGATACGCCCATTGAGCCCCCCGAGGCGACTGAGGATGCCATCAGGCAATTCAACCAGGACAACCCCAAGGCGTCGAATGCTGATCCGGACAAGCCCATTATTGAATGGCACACTGACTCTCACCCTTGGGTCTGTGTCGTCATGCTTTCTGATGCCAGGAACATGAAAGGTGGTGAAACCGAGCTCAGGAAGGGTGACGGTACTACTCTCAAGGTCCGGGCACCTCAAATGGTAAGTTGCTTTCTTTCCCCATCATCTCCGTTTTTACAATGACCAAATTGCTAAGGATACATGTTACTTAAGGGTGGCGCCGTTCTCCTCCAGGGCGCTTACATTTCCCACACGGCTGCTCCGGTCACCAACATGCCCGAACGGGTGACCATCGTGTGTTCTTTTCGGCCGAAGAGCCCGCTGCTGGTCGACGACATGACCAACAAGAATATCCGGAACAAGTCGCACCTGACGGAACTGTACTATCAGTGGACGACTTACCGTCTTGACGTCATCTCTCAGCGCGCCCATCTAGCTGCGGAGGCGCTCCGCGAGAGGTACAGGAAGAATATACTTGAAACTGACCCCGAGGGTAAGCCTGGAATGTGCCTCGCTGAGACGGTCAACGAGGCAGAGATGAAGAAGTGGTCGCAGGACATGATAGACTACATCCACCACACCCTCAAGGAGATGGAGGTGACCTTGTAGTAACATGACATGTGGTTTACGGCAGAATGAAGATAAAGGTGCAGGGTTTCTACTAGTTAGTGCATGCAGCTAGCTTTCTCCCAGTTCAATACACAATCAGTGCATCTACTCTGATAAACCACACTTAACTGAGTAATGGGCAACTGCGTGTATCTCTTTGCTCATTTTCCCATCCTTTATGTTCTTCTTTGAGGATGGCACTAACACGGGGAAGACATTGATGTACATGCATGTAGTACATGTCTAATGTACATGTACTTACAAGAACGCCCCCGCCCCTCGCTAGAGTCTCAACCTCGTTACAGAGTACATTGACAATTGCTTCCAATTCGGCCCAGTTCAGTCGCTGCGGCCTTTGGGTACTAAACTTTCAATAGACCCACTCAACTGTGGACGAACATGGAACGCCGTTGCGTCCATATTTGAAATCCTCACCAGGATTCATAGTCTGCCTCTTGCATCCCCGATGGAGACTACATCAATGCAACGATCAAGAGCGGGGTGCTGGACATGTAGGAAGCGGTAAGCAAGCTATGACCATGGATTTGTACTAAACGGCAACTGATGATAACGCTGACGATGGCCGTCCGCTAAAAGGAAGAAGAAATGCGACAGCGCGTCTTTCCCATGCGGAAACTGCCGACGTCTTGGCTTACAATGCAATACCGAGACCAAGCTTATATGGGAAGACGATACGCGGCGAGAGGGCATGAAGAGACGAGGCCCGGCTCAAGCGAGAGGTCAACCCACGCCTGACCAAGACCTTAACGGCTCACGGGGGCCTTCCACTCGACATCATGAACTGGTCATCGTGCCTCAGAACCCCAATCATGTTTCACCGGTAGGAGTTGAATTCTTACAACAACAATCTCATCGCAGCGCGGCACACACATTTCTACAGCCTATACGACTTCCGACCAATGTATCGCAATGGCCATTTCGATTAGATCCAGTAGAGTCGCACATGCTGGACCACTACATCCAGCACTTTTCAAGGATCTATCCATTCTTCTCAGGTCCAGACAACCCGTTCTTGCGGATCTTCGTCCCTCTCTCCATGCAGAGTCGCGTGGTGCTCGACGCTATCCTGGCTCTGAGCTGTGTCCAGAGCTGGGAGGATGGAGCGTTCCGGATGGAGGGGCCGATGCTTGCATTTCGCGCCAAAGCCTTGCGAGGATCCATGAAGCTGATACAGGAGGTCGTTCTCACATCCAGCGTCCGAGCGCAGCTTTCATCGTCGTCTACCATGAGCCCCAGCCAGGAGCTGCAAAACATGGTCGAGCGGCTGGCTGAGCCGGACAACGACGACGAGATGATCCACCTGCTCGCCACCTGCGTGCTTCTCATGTTGTACGAGAAGCTCAGTGGCGAAGAGGGTGAGAACGGGACGTCGCATCTCCGGTTCTTTGCTCGCGTATTCCCGACGAAACTGCTGCTGGCCAGTGCCAACAACGACCGATGTCGACTCCGAGGTCGCTGGGGTGAAGCCATGTCCTTCTTTTCCAGTCTCTTTCTATACAACGACCTGGTCCGGTCCACGTCCCACGGGGCACCCACCATGTCCAACTTCTACCTTAGCGCGAGCAGTTCTCCGTCTCTGTCTACAAATATTTCAGGCCGCTTTGGGTTCCCCAGGATCATCGCAAGGATCAGCGGTGGAGATCTGTCCGTTGCCGACTCCGAGATAGCCCTCTGGGACGGGCGTCTAGACTGGTTTCCGAGCTTTTCCCTCTCCTCACCAAGAACACAAGACAGCTTCGAAACGCTACCGGTAGCAGACGCAGGCTGCATCCATGACCCGATTCTTCAGGACCTTGGGAGTTTCGTCGACGTAGACACGTGGAGCGAATACGCCATTCTGGCTGAGCTGTACCGTGTGGCAGCCGTCGTCTATCGGAAGCAGCGCGCCGTGCGTGCGCAAATTCTTTCACAAGCTACATGTGACAACATGCAAGATTCATTTGGCGATGTAGAGATGGGCAATCTTCCGTCCTGGGGCGCCGAGCTGTTTCAGAGGCTACAGCCATCCTCTTGGTATGGCAATGCCCTCCTCTGGCCCATCGCCATCATCGCCAAGGAACTCGTCAATTCTTCCCAGCGCGACGCAGTGTTATCAAGAATGAGTTTGCTCGAAGAGCGCTTCAAAATGAAGCATTTCAGTGTTGCCAGGGACCATTTGATCATGGACTGGGCCCTCAGGGACGCTGGGCTTGTTGGGACCTATGAACAGCCGGTTCTTTTTGGGTAGACTACATAAGAAAAGCCAATGAGCACATCTTTGCGGTTTCTTCAATTTTGTTTCTTTTTAGCGAGCTTATTTCATATACAGACCTGTATTTATATTTCACACCAGCCTCTCTCTTGCATTAAGAGAGGCATGATTCTATCTTTTGATACGAACCACTTACCTGTTTAGGCACGGTTACCAGAGCTTCCCCCAAGGCCTGTAGCGTTCTAAGAATATTAAAGGGAGCATTCTCAAAAAAAGTGATTAGGATTATAAGCTTCAATTACTACCTGATAGTAAAGTGATGTGGAAGATTGAAGTTTGAGTCCTTCCCTTAGGGTAGCGTTGAGGGCTCCCAAAATACCGTCCCGTATGCTCCTTCCTTGCCCCCCAGTACCCCAGCGCACCTTCCCGCAACCGTTCAAATACGTCTTCCTCAGGCCAGGCAGCTCTTTCCGTCGCAACGCAACAGCACGCGCATTCCTCCTACTCAGCCCGCAACCCATCGCTCACCAGCGACGATCTCTTGACAATACTCTCGCACACTTCCAACAAACTCAAGTCTCCGAGGAGATCAAACATGGGAATGTCGGCCTTTGTCTCGCGAAAAATCCAGTTGCGCAGCTCGACGGCAACCAGCGAGTCAACACCATACGAAGCCATGGGCACGCGGGCATCTAGCTCCTCCGGTGCGATGAACAGGACCTTGGACATCTTGTCCAACAGCGCGTCGTGCACGGCCTTCTGGGCGTCGGCCAATGTGGAAGCGCCGCGCAGGACGGTCGTAAGGCTGACAGCAGTGCGGCTGCCGTCAGCGGCCGTCGCGTCGGTGAGTCTTTTGTCAAGCTGAAGCAGGTGAGAGAATTTCACATCGTCGAACCAAAATGGTATGGCACCCTCATCAGCAGCAGAGTCGCCTTCCAATGCGGATGACGACGATCCATCATCAACCATGCCGCGCGTTCCGATGCCCGTGATCATCTGGCAGCGGAACCGACCGCGCCGGGGCTCCAGAATCGCAGACTTGACCATGGAGAAGAGCTCGGCCGGCTTTATTCCCACGAATCCCCATTTCTCTAGGTTCGCCTCCACGTGCGCATTGTCAGCGGCATATCCGACCTCGGCGACCCTTCCGACGTCGATGGTGACAACGGGCAGGTTCTGGATGGCGCTGCTATGGTGGGATATAGCATCTTGGAATGTCGATGCGGCACAATAGTTACCCTGTCCAAAATTCCCCACCACCCCCGCGGAGCTCGAAAGTATGATGAAGAAGTCGAGCGGTGGTGCGCTTGAGAAGGTCGCGCACAGGTTGCGAGTGCCATCGACCTTTGGCTTCAGTGTCTGCTGCCAGTCCTGATACGTCATGTTGGCGAATATACTGTCGCGCAGCACCATACCTGCGTGTATGATTCCGCGTACGGGTGGAAACTCGGAACAGCATGCAGCCAGTTCGGACTGCAGTCTCGAAGCGTCGCTGATATCGCATCTGGGAACCGCTACATGGACGCCAGCAGCCTCGAGCTTCAGAACACACTCGCGGGCCTCAGGCTTATCTGTACCGCTGCGAGACAGGAATATCAAGTTCCGGGCTCCGTGCTCAACCAACCATTCTCCGAGCGAACGGCCGATGCCACCAAGGCCGCCCACTAGGAGATAGGAGGCATCCCCACGCAACTTGAGCGGGTGTGCACTCTTTGCCTCGGATAGGATGGGCACCTTGCAAGACAAGTCAGACTCGATGACCAGCTTTCCAAGATGCTTGCCCGCCTGCATCAGACGGAACGCCTTCTCGATGTCTGCTGTGCCGAGCACTGTGATGGGATGGACTTCTTTGATCTTCTTCCCGTGCACCAGGTCCATGACGGACTGCAGGATCCTGGCACCGAGGGGCTTGTTGTGTCGGTTAATGATGGTCAAGTCCAGCGAAGCAAAGGTTGTGTTGCGCTCAAAGTTGGCCATGTTCAACTTGCTGTTGAGGGAGATGTCGCGCTTTCCAATCTCAACGAAGCGGCCGAAACGAGCAATGCAATCCCATGACGCCAAGAGTGGCTCGCCAGCCAGCGAGTTGATGATGACGTCCATTCCATGTCCGTTTGTAATGCGCATGAGACCAGGGGCAAAAGTGGTGTCGCGGCTAGAGAAGATGTGGTCGGCAGAGATGCCGTACTGGTCGATGACCAGCTGGCGCTTTTCCGGAGTGCCTACCGTCACAAAAACCTCGGCACCGACATACTGGCATAGCTGGATGGCGGCCTGGCCTACACCTCCAGCAGCAGCATGTATCAGCACGCGCTCACCTCTCTGCAGCCGGGCGATGTCAAACAGAGCATAGTAGGCCGTGCAGTACACAATGGGCAGAGACGCCGCACGTGTGAATGTCATGTCATCGGGGATCTTTCGTGTAAGTGCAGCCGAGTTACGGACAAAGGTTCCGTAGCCGCCTAATGTCCAAGCGCACACCCGATCACCGACAGCCAGGTCCGTCACGTCGCCACCGATACGGCGAACCACGCCACCCACTTCATGGCCGAGAAATTCCTCGACTAGCTGACCCATAGAAACCATGACATCCTTGAAGTTAACCCCTGTGGCCCGGATGTCGATTTCGACTTCATCCGGACCCAGTGGAACGTCTTCGGAATGAGCCGCGTCATCTACAAAGCGCAAGCTGTCCAGAAGACCCGGGATACCAATGTCAATCTTGAGTGCCCGATTAGGTTGGGAGAATGGCGCGGTGTTCACACTGGCAGGACCGGTGTCTTGGGCGATGAACGTGTTTGTCTGAGAATCATCCAAGATGCGTGGAATCAGGACTTGGCCTTGTCTCTCTGCGTACTCGAAATCTGCAAGTTGGTTGTCCTCGGTCTTGACAAAGCTTTGCTCAAACACACGTGTCATCACGTCCACGTCGGTCGACTTGGATTCCTCCGCCGCCTCAGATGCAGATGCCCTCTCGTCGTCGAGATCCAAAGTGACAAATTTGAGCGCATGGTTCTCGGCACGCACAGTTCGCGATAGTCCAGTGATGAGATTGGCTTCGGGTATGCGACTGTCGACTGCGCCACCCCGGGCGACCCAGAAAACGCCCTTTGCAGCAGATATTTTCTCTCTCAGTTGGTCAAACTCGGTGCTGGAGATATTCGCCAGCTTCGGCGCCTCCAACTCGACCAGAAACACCACCAGGGACTCCTTCATGTCCAGCTTCTCGAGATCGGACAGGTATACATAACCCACTGGGCTCCAACTAGATATTTGGCGGATGAAACTATTCACAGTTGCCTTTGTGCCTTCACCGGCATCATGCGATACCACTACCATGACGGTTGGGAGGTTGGGCGCGGGGCCGTTGTCTGGAAGGACGGCGGTGGCTGTCAAGGTGCTATAGATGCGATCGCCGACATCCTCGTAATCAGGTGAGCACATCTCAAGACTCGAGAACCCGGTGTCTTGCAGAACGACATTCCACTCATCCACAGACAGCGATGGGCCATCGGTGCGACCCTCATCAGCGCCGAGCCACCATCCAGGGAGATTTCCCAACGTCATCGTCATGCGCGCGTGGCGCTCCGTGATCTCCATCAACACCAGCTTCCCGCCAGGCTTGAGAAGACGGCGCACATTTTCCATGGTCGCACGTATGCTCTTTGTAGCGTGCAGGACGTTGGCCGCTATAATGAGGTCGTATGTGCCCTCGTCGAAGCCCTGCTCAGCCGGCGATTGTTCAATGTCGAGCCGTTTGAACTGCATCAGTCCAGACCAGTCTTCGAATGTATTGCGGGCCTCCTCGAAGAAGCCCGTGGAGATATCGGTAAAGTCATAGCTGGCGAAGCGAGGATACTTGCCGCAGGCGCCACCCAGTGTTTTCAGGACGGGGCGCGTTGCACCGCCAGTCCCGGCCCCGATCTCAAGAACATGCAACGCTGGGTTCTTGTACGCCACCTTGTCGATGTACGTCTCCATGTGCTTGTAGCACGGGTCGATACCCATACTGTCGCGATACACGTCGTACAGAAGGCCGTCGGCAAGCAACAGCTCCAGCGGCTCAATCTCTTGTCGCAACAACCGAACAAGGTTGGATCCCATGCGGCAGACCATGCGACCTTCAACACAGGCACGCTCAATCCAGGATTTAGAGGCCTCTCTCTCGGCTTCCGTGGCTGATGCCCATTGCGAGTCGACATTGGCGACTCCGCCATTGTGCACTGCCGCCTGAAGCGCTACCATCCAGTTATATAATGACTGGTGATAGCCGTCGAGTTGTGCAACATCAGTCTCTGACAATTGTCCAAGCGCTTCGTCCACATAGTAGAATGAGACCGCATCCAGGGTAATGATTTTATTGTGCTCCTGCTCACTGGCTGGAAGCGACGGAGACAGTCGCGATAAATCGCCCGGTGTTAGAAGATCGACATCGACGTCCCAGTCCATGGCAAAGCAGAGTTTTGGAACTCTCTTCTGACTCTCCAAACTCGCCGCCGCCGAGGTGTCCGTCAGACTGGCACACTCCAAACCTCGAATCTCAATGACTGGCTTCACGGCCTGTGGATCACGGCTGTCGGCCACGGTGATGTTGGCCAACGTGCTCTTGAAGCCCTCAAAATGGGCGTCAGCCCAAACATCATACTCATATCCAGGTTCGTGCGACACGTCATTGGATATGAAGACACTGCGCAAAAATTGCGGAACTATGGCTGCCTCAAGCATCGTTCCGGAGGGAGCCAGCGCCGGGAGCATCGTCTGCACGACACCGTCCAATGTTGCGGGGTGTATCAAGTGGTTGTGCTCAAAACGATAGGGCATGGTATTGATGGTGTTCGCAATCTTGACCGTGCCGAATGACTTCCCAGGTCCACTGGCCATCTGCGTGATGTTTTGAAACGTCTCGCCATACGACAAGCCGATCTTGTCCAGCGCCGGGTAGAGATCCTTGACCTCGATGTGGTCGACGCACGCGGCACGGGCCTCTGCGAAGGCCTGAGAAGTATCAGCCAGGTGGCGCGCTGCTTCCAGACCATTGTCAACCGTGGTTGGAGGCTGGCGAAACCGATAGGCGATGCGACCGCGCGAGTTCTCGACCCAGTCTTCCGTGTTGGACATGCTGAATATGCGAAACTCGTGCCACAGTTCCGAGGAGCCGCGCGCACTCGTAGCCATGGGGCGAAGAGTCAGCATGGTCTCGACACCGTCGGTAGACTCTGAAATCACGATTGCCCGGCCGATATTAACGTCGCGGAGTTCGTATCCCTCTATGGGCGCCTGGACGTCGCCAATGACCAGCATCTGCCGCATGGCCTCAATGGCCATGATCATCATCCCCGCTGCCGGGTACAGAACACTGCCAGTGATCTGATGCTGACTGACCCACGGGTTCTCCGCCACACGGATGAAGTTGCGCCATCGCGGCTCCGTGGGGTTGAAGTCACTAACAGGCGCGCCCACCAGATCGTGACGAGGGAACTTTCGGAAACGGTAGTTCGTGCTCAATCTCGACTCGGCCCAATGAATTGTTCCGTGGTTCCACGCATACGGAGGTAGGTCCTGGACAACTTGGACGGCTTCCGACCGGCCATGGGAGAAGTTGACAGCATCCAGTCGCACGTCGTATCCACTGGAGACAAGGGTGCTAACCAGTCCCAGTGCAGTCTCCACGGCGTTCTTCCGACGTACAAGAGCAGACGCGTAGGGGGTTATCTCTATTGACGAAGATGGCCGTTGCTTCTTCTGTGCCTCGGCGAGAATCTGCTTCAGAGGACTGGCCAGGGCGGCATGCGGGCCGATCTCGACAAGGAAGTTGATTCCACCACGGGCGGAGGGTCTGCCACTCGAGGATTTGAGGACTGTGGCCTTCCTGGGTCCGGATGACAAGGCAGCTGCCGCATCGGAAAACAAGACAGGCGATACCATATTCCGAACCCAGTAATGGGCATCCAGGGTTTCCGAATCAGGCAAGTGTTTTCCCGTTACGGAGGAGAAGAATTGCACATCCGGGTTGAATGGCCTCGGCTTGAGCTCCTGTATCTGATGTAGGTATACGTCTGCCACAGCTTCCATATGACGCGAATGATAGGCGACGCCCACCTTGAGCAGCCGTGCAAAGATGCCGCCTTTCTGGAGATGGGAGGAAAACTCGTGGACGGCCTTGGAGTCTCCTGAGATAGTCACGCTGGACGGGCTGTTGATGCAGGCCACGCCCAGTGGTCTCCCTGGATCTGCCGGCGAACCATAACCCGCAGCAACGATTTGCGCCTCGGTATCAGCACTCCCGAGCCCAACTGCCAGCATGGCGCCATCACGGCCACACAGTTCTGGAACAGAAGACGAAACAACGCCGCGGTAGTAGGCCACCTTGATAGCAGATTCAAAGTCCAGCGCCCCAGCTGCGTACGCGGCAGCGATCTCGCCGCTCGAATGGCCCACGACAGCCGCCGGAACAACCCCCCACGAGGCCAGCATGTCGACCAGAGCCAGCTGCACTGCCGTGCATAGGGGCTGCGATAGGCACGGAATATCCACTCTCGAAGTCTCCTCGCTGCGCAGAAGCTCCTGTATAGCTGAGAATCCTGCCCCGATGGAGAGCAGCAAGGTGTCTGCCGCCTCTAGGCTTCGTCGGAACACGGTGTACGCGGGCATGAGCTCGCGACCCATGGCGAACCATTGGGCCCCTTGACCTGTGAAGATGAATCCCAGGTGCACAGCAGACGTGCTTCTGGTGAACTTGAGTTTGTCCGCCCCCTTCAAGGATGTCGCCAACTCGTCGAGAGTCGTCGCCGTGAGGGCAAGTCGGTATGGAAGTCTGGAACGGCGCTCCCACAGAGTGTAGGCGAGGTTCTGCAGCTCCTCGTCGACATTGCGAACCTTCTTGTTTGAAATGTGCGAGGACAGGCGCTTGGCATATTCCTTTCCGGATACTTCGTCGTTGGTGCTGAGAACGAACACGCGACATTGCGGTGCTGCGGGGAACCGAGGAGCTTTGAAAACGGGAGCAATCTTTACGCCATTTGTGCCGTTAGTGCCATGTCCATTGGTGCCGTTGACTCCGTTGGTACCGTTGGTGCCGTTGGCCAATATAGTCTTGTAGGCAATGGCTCGGTCACGACCCATTGGCGCCTGATAAGTTTTGAGAAAATGGTATGCCTAAAGATATGTCAACTCGAGGGTCTGATATCCATATCAACCACTGCAACAAGGGAGAGGATGGCTTCTTACATCATCCAAGATAACATGGGCATTGCTTCCACCATAACCGAAAGAGTTGACCGAGGCCCTGCGCAGCCCATCCTTTGGCCATGGCTGCAATTCGAGTGGGATCTGACGATTTCCAGGTCATTGAAATTAGTGCTTAACACAAGGCGTTGAAGACTGGCATGTTCTTACTTACCTTGAGATTCCACTTCTCCAAGGGGATAGCACTGTTTGCTTTCTCAAAGTTCAAGTTGGGTGGGATCAAGCCGTTCTCCAGAATCAATACAGCCTTGATGAGTCCCGCAAGGCCGCTCGCACCTTCGAGATGGCCAACATTGGTCTTGACCGAGCCAACAATGACAGGCTCGTCCGGCGATCTGCGCGAGCCCATGACGGACGAGATTGCGCCCGCCTCCAGGGGATCTCCCGCAGCGGTGCCCGTCCCATGGGCCTCAAAGTACCCCGTGTCAGCCGGGTCAAGCCCCGCGTTCTGATACGCCGCCTGAATGAGCGCCTCCTGTGCGGGCCGGCTAGGCAGCGTGATACCAGACGTGCGACCGTCCTGGTTGACAGCTGTCTGTCGAATAATAGCCCTGACGGGGTCGCCATCCCGAAGAGCATCATCCAGGGGCTTCAGAACGACACTTGCGACCCCTTCGCCGCGCGAGTATCCAGACGCGCGGTGGTCGTACGTGTAGCAGCGGCCGTCTGCTGACAGGAAACGCAGTAGGCCCATGGCGATCATGATGTCCGGGCTGAGTATCATGTTTGTGCCGCCAACGATGGCCATCTTGCTTTCCCCCGTGCGCAGGCTCTGGCAGGCCAGATGCAGGGCCGACAGGCTGGCGGAGCAGGCCGTGTCGAGCGTCATGCTGGGACCCTTGAGGTCGAAGAAGTAGGATATCCGGTTCGACAGGATGGCCTGCCCGTTGCCTGTGGCCTGGTAGACGGGGGTGGTCTCGGTGTCGCGGGTCAACATGTCGGAGTAGTCGCGGTTGAAGACGCCGACGTAGACGGATGTGTCGCTGCCGACGACCTTTTCCATGGGGATGCCGGCTGCTGGGATTAGCACACAGTCTTCAGACCCAAACACTTCTAGGCAATTGGGGTCATGGCTTACCATTTTCAAGGGCTTCATATGCAGATTCGAGTTGTAGCCGCTGCTGTGGGTCGATGGCCTTGGCTTCGTTGGGCGAGATGTTAAAGAAGGAGCAGTCAAAGTAGCCAATGTCTTCCTTGAGGAAGTGACCACCGCGAACGTTGATCTGCAAAGGCAAACTATTAGATTGTTTATTCAGGGGCTTAGTAAAAGTGCTTGTGTTGATACTTACACTGCCGTTTCGGTCTGGGTTGGGGTGGAAAAACGCATCGAGGTTGAATTTGTCTTTGGGAATGGGAGACCAGGCATCTCGCCCTTGCTGAAGCATATCCCAAAGCCCGGATACATTCGTGGCGTCGCCGGGAAAGCGGCAGGACATGCCGACCACGGCGATGGGCATGACGGTGCCATCTGGGCCGGCTGCCTGGTCACTCGCTTCCGAGCCCATCTTGTATCAGACAGTGAGTGGGTGAAGTGACAAGGGTCCAGTCTATGAACGGGAATGGGGCAGCAAGACGACGGGCACGTAGCGGGGACGAACGAGATATGGATCGGAGCAGTCTGGCATTGATCTCTTTCTATTCTTTCTATTCTTTCTATTCTTCATCTCTCCCTCGGGAACTCCCTCTTCTTATATCTGTTGGATCTGTTGGATCTGTCCGTGTATGTAGCGTTGCGGCCCGTCCCGTTCCTACCCCGCACCTTATACCCTGGCATCTCTTGATATCGCGGTAGCCAGACATTGAGTTGGAGAACAAAAGAGCACAGTACTGTGTGCATGATGAAGACACAATTGGGATTAGTATGATTGCCAATTGCTTTGCGAATCTGGAACTGTCAATGGTTCATGACAGCTTATTGACTTGCTCTACCTAGATCGTTCCTTGACACTCTTAGACATGATCATTCTCATCAGATCTCGCCAACTCAGGGCCCTAATCGGCAAGCTTATCTCAATTCTTCAACCATCCGGTGAAGCCAGACATATATGTACATATATAGTTATCACATCATGCATACATGTATGCGCTGGTTACATATTGCATCTGGCCATCAGGCCGAGTATGGGCAGAAACCCCGCCGATCCTGCAAACATCGCGGGATCAGACCATTGGATTCTGCAGCTGTGCAGGAGTTCTCATGTCTGTTTCGTCAATGCGGCTGCATCCGTATGTCAACATATGCAATAACACCTATTCCTACAGATATCATACAGCAATAGCTGCAGATGGCGTACATAATGCGGCAACACAAAAGAAAAAGACGTACCACGTAAGGTCGCATATACATTATCACCCCTGGCGAATACAACATGGCCTGCAAACGTTCCAGTGTCGGGCCGTTGGCTGTTGGTTACTGTTGGTTTCTGTTTTCTGGTTTCTGGTTGCTGGCTGTTGGTTGTTGGTTCAACTTGTTGGTTGTTGCTTGTCCACCGTTGGCTGTACGTCCAAGTAACACTGCTTGTAAAACCCCGCCGGTCATACTCGTATTGAGGGGCACGTTCCGTCTATTCCGAAGGCCATATTACGACGCGCGGGGAATGTCGGTTGAAGTTGGAGCTAATCTGGTGATTGATACCAGTTACACCATTCTGTTTCCTTCTCCATTCAGACTAATTGAAGTCATCGCCAAGGAAAGACCTTTGAACCCCTAAACCCAAACCAAGTCAACCTTTCCCTTACCCTTTAATATCACTGATACTACTAGTATTATTGCATCCAAATGGCACCGCAATTCCCATCGCAGCTCGCCCGAGAATCGGGTGACTTACCACCCAGACGCATCCTAGCCGTCGTAACAACCGGCGGCTTCACCCACGCCGGTAATACACACATCCACATCCTCACCAGCCTCATTCCCATCAGCTAACCTATACTGCCAGCGCCCGTCCTGGAAATCTGCCGCCTTCTCGCCGCCCAAGGCCACACCGTCGACTTTGCCACTCTCGGAGGCCAAGAGTCCTGGGTGGAGGGATGCTCCTTCATCAGCAATCTCCACATCTTCGGCACCTGCCCCACGGACGCCCAGACAGAAGCTCACTACATCCGCATGCTACGATGGGATCCCAGCCAGGGTCTCGGACCGATCATGCAGTCCAAGTATCTCTGGGACTCCTTCTGGACCATCGAGCACCAGAGCATCAAGAACCTCGTGACAGACCCGGCCACCCGCCCGGACTTGATCCTCGCCGACTTCTTCGCTGAGGCCGCAGCCAAGGACATGATGCACGAGCACGGTATTCCCGTGGCCATCATGTGGCCGCAGATGCCCTTCCTCATGGCGCCCGTGTCGTACATCCCCGGCCAGCCGGGCTTCCAGGTCGACATGACGCTGACGTCTGAGCACGCATCCATCTGGTCGCGTCTGCGCAACGAGCTCGTCATCATCAGGGCGCTGCCCGCCATCACGAGCTGGATGCTCTGGGTGAAGAAGATGCGGCGCGCTGCGGGTGTGACGTACCCTTCTCCCGCGGGGCCCAAGCCGAGTCACCTGGTTCTCGTGAACTCCTTCTTTGGCCTCGAAGTTCCCAAGGACCTGCCCCCCTTGATCCAGGCTGTCGGACCTATCCTTGCTGACGAGTATCCGCCCCTATCCGCCGAGTTTGCCACGTTCCTCGAGACACACGATCGCACGCTCTACGTCGCCCTGGGGACGCACATCCTGCTGCCGACGGGTGACCTGCACAAGATCCTGCATGGAATCGCCCTGGCCCTGGACGCCGGACACATCAACGGGGTCATCTGGTCGATCGGTAATTCCCCCCGCCAGGCCTTTGACCGGACAGCCTCGATCCCCCTCCCCGGCGACAGGAAGTCTCTAAGCGTCGGTGAGATCCTTGACGGGAAACACGACCAGTTCCTGCTCCCTGTCTTCGCACCCCAGAGGGCCATCCTGGACCACCCCCACTGTCGTCTATATCTCACCCACGGGGGCGGCTCGTCGGCCAACGAGGCGCTGTATCACGGGACCCCCGTCCTGACTCTGGGCTTCTTCTTCGACCAGCTGTGCAACAGCGCGCGCCTGGCCGCGGCGGGAGTCGGCCTGCAGCTCAACAAGGTGACATTTACTTCCGAGGAGATATCCGACAAGGTGGGACGCGTTGTTCTAGACGGCGACAGCTCTACGGGCGACGGCCCCATAAAGCGCAATGTTGAGCGTATGAGGCGCATCGCGCGTATTGCGTCGCGCAGGAAGTATCTGGCCGTGGACCTCATCGAGGAGGTCATGTACGATGCGGAGCTGCGGGTCGATGAGAGTGGTCGTGAACTTCAGCCGAGACATCTGCAGACGGCGGATGCGCGCATGTCCGCTTGGCGTGCCAAGAACTGGGATCTCTTTTTCCTTGGGATCGGTTGCGCCGTCGCTCTGCCTGTCGGTGTTGTTTTCGCTGCCCGTCGTATTGGCACGGCAAAGAGGGAAGACGTGTGGGCTGTCTGGACGGCTGTTGCTGGATCGGCGCGGAACCTGCTGCCGGGGTCGCGTTGATGGCAATCAGGGTGTGTGTACATTATGTTTTGTATTCTTCCTCGTTCTCTACTCACTTGTATCTTAATAGCTATATGATCTTGGTTAAAAGGCTCTCTTATTGTTGACTGGGATATGCGCTGGGGTGGACTCATCAAACTTGGCGTCTCCAAGTCTCGGACTCGCATACATCATGCGCCGTAATCAACGAGGGAAGGAACCGGTCTTTATACGAGTATTCCAAGCCGAGAATCCGAGGTCAATCCCCGAATAAGGTTATCAATATGCCGGCAGTACTTTCGTCTTACTCCAGGGTACCTAAGCTTAAATGGCATGATCATGGGTGTCATCATCTTGTATCCAAATCTCGGAACCATATTACTCCATACATGGTACGAGCAATACGGCATACGGGAAGCCTCGTAATATTGAGCGCTCTTCGCTGTATTACCGAGTTACCATTTGCTAATATCCCGTGCCACAACGCCTTTCTGCTGTTGGCCCCTCTAACATACATGTAACATTGTCTACGGAGTACTACAAAACCAAGGCCTGCCAACCTGCTTATGCCTCCAGGACAGGACACCCGTAAGCTGCAGCATTCTTAAATGGGAAAACCCCGCAGGCCATGTCTCGGTGATTTCAGAAAAGTTGCCGGCCCGGACAAAGGATTGGAAAATTGCATGATCCCATTGTCATGAGTCCATGTGCATATGTATACAAGTCGGCCCATGGGCATCTGCCCGGATATCAATGAATGTTCCCATGTATTTCCCGCTCTTCTCTCCAACGCACATCTGGGGTAGTCTGTAGACCATCCAGTCCCACAAAGCGGTCGATCATGACCAAGTCTCTCGACTCCCCGAGCCCGGAGCTCTCCGTTCCCAAAGCCGAAGCGGGACTGGCCCCCGGGACGGAGAACACCACAGCCGTCAACAACCGCCTCCAGGATCCGCCTCGCGTCCTGTACGGATGGCGCCTGCACTTCACCGTTCTGGGCCTGTCGCTCGCCCTGTTCTTCTCAGCTCTCGAGACCACCATTGTTGCCACGGCGCTGACGACCATAGCTGACACGTTCGGGGACTTTGCGTCTGCGGGATGGATCGTCACGGCCTATCTAGTCACGTATAGCAGTACGCATCACTCCGTTCCAATTCTACGTGTACATCTTGACGATATGGTATGACTAACAGGAGAGCATCTGTGCAGGCTTCCTCCTGGCACATTCCAAGCTGGCAGACATCTTTGGCCAGAAAGTATGCCTCTTATGCTCCTTGGCCTGGTTTGCCTTGTTCTCGGGTCTCTGCGGCGGAGCCCAGTCCATGTCTTTGTCCCCTCTGTAAGAACTGGTCTTCTCACTAATGACAACTTACACGCTTGCTGATACCCTATAGAATCGTCTTTCGCGCTCTGCAAGGCATTGGAGGTTCCGGAATCTACTCGGCCGTCTTCATCATCATCGTTGACATTGTATGTACACCAAAGAAGAGCTCGATATCGGTTGTCCTACTCACAATCAGCAGTGTCCCGCCCGCCTGATAGGAGCCTACTCGGCCGCCGTGTCGTCCACTTTCGCCATGGCCAACGTCCTGGGCCCCGTCATCGGCGGTGCCATCTGCAGTTCTGGCAACTGGGAATGGATCTTTCTTCTCAAGTATGTTCTTTCTCCCTCTCTCTCTCCTTCTCCCCGTGCAAGCAAGCATTTAACCTTAACCGTGTGTGTGACAGCGTCCCAGGCGCCGTCCTCGCCATGGCCATCATAACCATCTCCATGCCAGCATCCACCAACGCCGGACGCAAACTAAACACCAACATCTTCTCCCAACTCCGCCGCCTCGACATCATAGGCGCCCTATTGTCCGTCGGCTGCGCCGTCCTCCTCCTCTACGGCCTGCAGACCGGCGGCGTCCAGCAGCCGTGGCGCAGCGCCCAGATCATCGGGACGCTGACAGCCGGCGTGGTTGGCATCCTCCTCTTCTTCGCCTGGGAGACATGGTGCATGCATCGCGAGACCCGTGGGTCCACGCTGATCGAGCCGCTGTTCCCCCTCCGTCTTCTCGACAACCCACGCATCCTGACCCTCCTGCTATCCACCTTCTTCCAGGGTACCGTCTTCTACTCCGTCGTCATCAACACGCCCCAGCTCAACCAGATTGTGCATCTCATGTCCGACACCATGTCCGGCGTGCGCACCCTCGCCATCCTCATGCCCATGACCTTCTTCACGTTCGTTTCGGGTGCCGTCCTCGGCCACACCCTCCGTCCGGGGTACTACATGCTCCTGGGAGGCTGTGCTGTCATGGTCCTCGGGGCGGGCCTCCTCATCGAGGTGCCCTTCAGTACGGGTATCCTTGTGCGCAACTACGTCTATGAGGCTATTCTTGGTGTCGGTCTCGGAATCACAATGTCCATCTTCATCATACTTGGTCGTGTCGAGGCCCAGGATCGCGACAATGGTAGGCAATTAACCTGGAGGCCTTTTTTTCCTTTCCCCCAATGATCTATTGTTTTCAAGAAGCTGGATCTAGTGCTGACTTCCATTCTCTGTTTCAGCCGTCGTTCTAGGTGGTATCAACATGATGAGGACAATGGGTGGCTGCATCAGTCTTTCCGCCTTCCAGACCATCATCCACAGTCGCCTCCCCGATCACCTAAAGTCGGTGGTTCCCGATGATGTCATCCAGGGGATACTACTCTCGCCGACAACAGTGATTCGGCAGCTGTCAACGGAGAAGTCCCTCGAGGTGCGCGAGCGTTACAATGACGTCTATCGCACCGCCTTCATCATGGTGACTGCTCTGGGCGCTGTTGCCCTCATCGTCTCCACTATACCAATGTTTCTCAGGAAACCGAAATCCAGAGAATCCGAGTCGGATGAATAGCAAGGCCTGCCTTATTCTAGGACGTTTGGATGAATAGAGCAAGTGGGACACACGGAGATAATAGACGTTGGTTGTTAGTCTGCAAACAGGCGTAGTCTGTTTCTTATTTTTTGGTTGGGAATTTCTATTACAATGCAACAAGACATGTCATATTCAAAGAAGAAGTGACGAAGAAGAGAACGAAGAAGAAGAAGAAAAGTATCGGGCCGAGTAGATGGTCATCACAGCACGTAGCCTCCGCCTCCCAGGCACTGCCAGTCACGCACGCCCCTCGCCTCCTCGAGCTCGACGCACCACCAGAGCACTTCCTTAGCCTTGTCGGCCTGCCCGCTCTCCTCGTACGCCCGGGCCAGAGTGAACCACGCTTCCGAGTGGTTCCACCCCGTGCCGAGACGCGTCAAGCCCGACAGGAGGGCGTATGCGCGGTCGCGAGCCGCCAGGCGGTCGATGAGCGGGAGGCGCGTCGCCTTATACGGCTCGGGGAGGTCATCATCTCGAGGGTGGGGGCTCGTGGTGGCCTCGGGCTGTTCCTCCTGAGTGTTGCCAACACCGTTACCATTGCCAATGCCGTTGCCGTTCTCGTTGCCATTGGCAGTCGTCGGAGAGGTCAGCGGGTCCACGGAAGAGGCGGGGACGGTTGGGGCGAGGCCGAGAGGCGTTGAGCTCAGCGTCTTTTGGTTCTGCTGCTTCGTCTCTTCCGCCGTCGGCAGGTTGGCTGGCAGATTCAGATGGGACTGATCACTGCCGGCGACGGGCAGGATAGCGGCCGTCGGAAGAATCTTCTCGCAGTAGACGTCGAGGAGGATGTTGGACAGGCCAATTGTCGCTTCAGGGTGATCCGGGGAGTAGAGCAGGGCCGACTCAAAGTCAGCGCGGGCGCTATGCGGGTCTTCCCTTGCCGTCGAGAGCAGTCCGAGCTATACTTTTTGTCAGTCATCTTTTCGCTTTGTAACCTAGTCATGCAGGAATCCGGGTGCAACCTACCTCGGTGTGAACGTCGCCCCATAGGTTCTCGATGCTCTTCTTCTCCGCCCATCCGGAATCCTTGTTGTTGATCGACGTCGACTTCTCCTTGTTCGAGTCGGCCTCGATGGCCTGCACTAGCTTCTGGGCTTCTGACACGGCTCCCTGGCAATCGTTGTACATGTGAGCCCGGCGGTAGAATCCAGCAATCATCAGCCACACGCGAATGAGGATCGTCGTCTTCTGAAGCCTCTCCTTTTCCTGGGAGAAGTTTACCGGTGTCAGAAGGTCCGTTGACGAGTGGAGCATCTCAGCGGAGAACTCGGAGAACTCGGAACTCCTAGGCGTGTATGGCGTGGAAGATGCCATGCCACTTCGTGAGAAGGCGGTTGGCGGGTACTGCTTGCCAGGGGGTGAGAAGAAGTCGGATTGCTCCCCGTCAGCACCCGCGACTGGGGTGTAGAATGACTCTCCGTCAATCACCGTCTCCGAGTGGCTGGGGGGGATGTTGCCTGTGCTTGACACACGGTGGCGGCTGATACTCCTGTCCCTCCGCTTCGTAGTACTATCCCTCGGGCTTGATTCACTCTTACGCAGGCGTCCAAGGCTCCCGCGACGGTTGGGCTGCCTCGATCTGTCTCCAGACACCTGGACGGATGGCGCGCTGCTGTTCGCTGTGCCCGGACGGGCCGCCGCATTCGCCTTGTCGGCCAACGTCGAGGTGCTGGGTTGTCTTGTCGGCGGCCTCGACCTATCGCGTCGCAGAATGCTACCCTTGATGCTGCGTAGCGTCCCTGCCGTCTTTGGCGGCTCCGAAACCTGGGGCTGGGGGGGTGTGCGTTGGGCAGCGACCCCCAAATTTCCAAAGAGACGCGAGAAGAGCGTAAGTAGCTCGTAGCTAGCATTTACGGCCACTTCAGGTCCCTCCAGAAGCTCGACCAGTGAGAGCTGAGTCATCTTGACCTCAAGGATGGATTCCTTCTCCGAGTCGCCCATTTCATCAATGAGACCCCTGGGCTGCTCCTGAGTCGCGTGTTCCTCGACCTCGTTGAGATGCTCACTTCGGAAGTCAGACTTCTCTCTTCCAAGGAGGACCGACGGGTCCTTGAACTGCTCAAGGGCACCTGCGCACGCCCGGACGGCCATGGCATAGTCCTGCCGTGCGCTGAGCAGGAGAGCAAGGAGATGCCACATGGGTATAAGAGATCGTTCAAGCCAGTAAGACCCAAGCCGCAGGCTGTACTGTGCCTCGTTCGACTTGTTTGACGACAGGGCCATCTTCACCACCTCGATGGCAGCTGTGAGCTCTCTCCTTTCAGCCAGCAGAAGCCCGAGGGTGAAGTAGCTCCTTACGTCCTTTGCACGTCCAAACTCGGCCGCCAAGGCCCGCCGCAGACAGCGAATGGCCCTGGACTGAACCTCTGTCCGTGACGAGGCCTCGTGCGTAGCTCTCGACCACTGCGCATGGGACAGGCCAATAGCTTGCCACGACAGAGCGACAACCTCAGGCGGGATGGGGGTATGCAAGTCACCCGTGGCCTCGTGTTCGGCAATCGCTGGGGCACCGTTCTCGCCCGACTTGAGCTGGGGAAGCCTGGCCAGCCAGTCCTCGAGCTCGGCTCCCAACTGCCGGGCCTTCTCGGCGGCCTGGATGGGGCCATACTGGCAGAGAGCAATGATGGCTTGCGCCATGGTCTGTAGCACCGTGGCGTCGTCGTCGAGGCTGGGTTCGGCATGACCGGTCTTGTCGACTCGGGCTTTGCCCTTCTTGACGATTTCAAGATAGGAATCAAAGGACTGGAAGGCTTGGTCAAACTCGCCCACAGACAAGTGGACCAGGAACAAGCTCCGAAGGATGGCGGTAGAGTGGAATGTCTTGGTGGCGGCGTTGTAAAGGAGGTCCAAGACGCCCCGGCTTAGGCTGTTGCGCCCTCCAGGACCGAGGTCCTGCTCGCGCCATCCACGGCCACAGAGAATAGTCCAGTTCTGCACTGCCAACTTGACAAACTCCTCGACCTCAGAGCGCTCCTCCTCGGCGCGAGGGAAGTTGGTCTCCTTGATGAGCAGGCCCTGGTAGATGGCCTCGACATTCTTCAGCTCGGTCCGCAACTGGGCGCGGGCCGACGCATCGTTGGGGATCTTGCTCAGATATCCAGTAGGGAAAGGCAGGTCCTCCTCCACGATGCGCGACAGGGTGGCGTAGTACTCCTTCCACACGCGGCGCCGAGGAACAGAGCCCTTGAAGCCGAAGCCACCGGTGGCGGGCGGCGAAGTGACCTCCCAGTATTTGGCCCAGGATCGGAAGCTTGCAACGGAGTTGCTGTCCTCGAGAGTGGCATCGTTGTTCTCCTTGAGAGCCTGGCTCGTGAGCATGCAGTACTCGGTCAGGTAGAGCTCGGCCCAGTAGCTGAGCTGCTTGTGCATGGGGCGGCCGGACCAGACGCGAGCGAGTGACGAGAGCCCTGTGCGGAAGGCGAGCAGCGCCTCCTTCCTCTCGAATTTGCGGGTCAGGCAGTTGGCCCTGAGGTAGATTGACTTGAGGGCGCAGACCGTGGTCCACTCGGATACGGACTCGGGGCCGTCCCCCTGGCCATCCTGCAGGTCGAGACCCTCCGGTAGGCGATGTAGAGCCATGGCATGCTCGGCAACCACCCAGTGCATCCAGCCTACACAGACCTGAGCCTGAAATCGGTCCTCGGCATGATCCTGCTCACTCTCTATAGCATCGAGGATCTTGGGGACTGTGTTGGCAACGTCGAGGTCCTTGGGATCGGTGGCAGTCGCGCCGGTACTCCCCTTCCCGGTAGTGGCGGTGGTGGCATTCGATATGGCGCATTCGGTCTCGGCAGTCAATGTGAGGCCTGGATGGACGTGATTAGTCGTTGCGGTGACGCTGGGCTAGGAGTTGAGGGGCGCTTCGTACATGCTCGCTCGGGGGCGTGCTTTCGGACTTTGCGAACGAGCTCAGGGACGGCGGTCCAATTGCCCTCGCAGCGGGCTAGGTCCAGCTGCTCTATATAGCCAGCCGCTTTGGTCTAAAGATGCAAGAGGGGGAGGGGGGAGCAGAAAGGGGTCAGTCTCGCGGCGCAGACAGGCGGAATGGGGGGAGGGTGATACGGCGGGAACCGAGGCCGTGACTTACAGAAGACATGTTGCGACGCGCTCTCAAGGGTTAGAGGCGGAGGACGTCAGAGGCATGGCGTATTCAATAGCAACGAATGGGCGGTGCAGGAAAGCCGAAGCGCAGACGGGAAGGTTGCGCTGGCTGGATAAAGAAAGCAGTTGAATGGTTTGCCAAGGTCAGGGACGGACGGGCGGTGAAGGCAGCGAAAGCCGAATTGAGGAGAAGACGCAGAGGCAACAGACCGAGGCAAGGGGAGAAGAAAGCACGAGAACGACGGAAGGTGCACCACAGAGAGATGCTCTTTCCTCAGCAACAGTTCCAGACAGATGGCTGGTTGTGCAGGCGGGCAGGTTGCTCCTCACTCTTTACGGAGTAGCGTCGTGCCCCCTCTACGAACTATTACGGAGTACGACATTACGGAGTACGAGGCTTGACATGCGCTACGTAATGGTCATTATTGGTGGCCAGGGACGCGAGCAGGGGCAAGCAGTTTAGCACCGTAGCTGTAATTCGTGTGACGCTGCCACGGGCGCGGCTTTCTGATTCCTCCAAAATTTCGGTCACGTGCGCCAGTCCGGGTCATCATGTACCGCACCTTTACAGGAAACGGATGTACTCCAACATCCATCCTTCAAGTACCCTTCCCCTTGCGAACATGTCCACAGCTGTTCTCACACTACGCCTCCTGAGTATTGCATCCCTAGTTCGCCAATTAAAAAATTACCGCACCGACACACGGGGTGCGCTGACCTTTCTCCATGTAGTGTCGTAGGGAAGCGGTAGTCCAAGATGACCGACCGATGGTCCCCGCTGACATAATCTGCAATACACCCATTGGCTCCCAACTGCTCCTTATGGCTCCTCTCCGAAGCGAACTCTACCTCCACACATCATCACCACACAAATGAGTAAATGAGGGACCTTCGCATCATTTCGACACGCCCTCTCAGCTCAATACTCGACCAACTTCATCCCTGATGTCAGTTGTCACGACAGATATTCATTATCGCGCTACGGCCCCCCTCTAACAAATATGGTGAGCAGCAAATCAGATCGTTATCCTGCTGCGAAAATTGAAGTTAACCTGATATTCTAGAGCGATGTGATAGGAGTTGGCAACACTGCCATAGTTCAACTTCTGCCCTCAGGGGATCGAGTAAAAAAGTCTCCACATCCATTGGCAAGCGCATATGATAAAGGATGGCAGATTGTACAACTTCAACGCGAAGTCCAGATATACAACAGCCTTCCTCAACACGACCGCCTCATCCGGATGATTGGTTACTCAACACACAGCGACGATGCGCACATTCTTTTCGAGTATATGCCAAATGGCAGTCTTGGGCGCTATCTCGAATTCGAATCCGGGATCGATATAACAACGTCTCAACGATTACAATGGAGTGTTGAGGCAGCTGAGGCAGTGACCCTTCTACACTCACACGGTATCATCCACGCCGATATAAAGCCTGACAATATGCTTGTAGATGGGAGACTGGGTTTACGGATCATTGACATGTCGGGCTCGTCGATTAAAGGGAAACGCCCACTTTGTCTGGAAAGTACCCGGTTCTTTCTACCTCGAAGCATGGAAGATACGGTGGTTTGTACTATTTCCACGGACATTTTTGCACTTGGGTCAACAATATACAACATCATGACGGGAGTGCAACCATATGCCGAGATCGAGGATTCTGAAGTGGAAGCGAGGTTTGGACAGCGAGAATTCCCGTCTACCGATCATATTCTTTGCGGAGATGTGATAAGGGGTTGCTGGATGACACAATTCAGCTCGGCTAAAGATGTGCTTGCCGCACTGAAGCAACGGCAGCTGCAGATGGATAGTCAGACGCGTTGGCATTCGCACAGCTCCTTTCGCCTGCTTAGAAGGATTGCATTTTGTTGGAGTTCATTAACTAGCTAGCTTCTCAGCACATCTTAGAACCTGGAGTACCCTTCGTCCCTATGTTTTGCACAATCAAAAGCCTGCTTGGAAGACCCGAAAGCTTCCTTCTGCTTCAGTTGATCCCCAACACAGTCAGTCCCACGCTTTATGGCAGCTTCACATTGAGTCGTGGAGACCGGAGTGGCAACTCTGCATTTGCAGCGGTAAATCTTTGTGCTGACTAGCTGCTCGCACATGGTCTATAGAAGTTAGCTTTTGAGAACGTGTGATGCAGCGTGTGGAACGTACTATTTCGTAGAACGTGATACTCGGGGAAGGATGAAGGACGAGAGGGCAACGGCGCAAGTTCGTCGACAGAGCAGCACTTTATTCGTTGCATCCGACATGTGCCTTACCCCTCTCTCGTAGCTATGCTACCTCGAGGCGGCCACACAACTACATATGATCGGCGATCCAAGGCCTGCGCCCGCCACCACCCGCATTGCGGGGTGGTTGGACCCCCGGCGATGGACAGGTACTTGGCCAAGAACACCCCCTCGAGCTCGCTATGTTTGAAGTAAATTCAGACAGGCATGTGTCTGCTATGGCCGTGGAAGACTTTCGAAAGGACGTTGAGACTCAGTATTCGTGCCGAGGGCCGTGACGATTCGAACGGTATGTACACTGGTCGGGTGCCCCTCTTCGTGAGTCTCTCGTCGCCTCGGGTCTCGGCCCGGCCGTTCCAGAAGAGCGGCATCTTTTTCTTGTCTGGCCGACAGGCTCCGTCTGAGTATATGGACTCAAGTTAGCCCACGGGAACCAGATGGCCGGCGGTAGCACAAGAGCAACGGCTGACCCGGCGCTCTAGGCGGGACTGTCAAAGTCTGGGATCGCCAATTGCGAAACATGCTGTCTGTGCCCTTACCCGTTCGGATAGTCAGCCCGCTGCACGTCGGTATACAAGATTATGTCACACGTTGTCTATGGCGGCAGGTCAAATTCCCAAGAACAAATTGATTCGCCTACGGCTATCCCCATTTACTTCTTGCAACATTTGTCGCAAATCGTACCTGCAGCAGTGATGCCATTTGTACAGTCCTTGCATCCAGCTTCAGGCATCGTGTCGTGTTCCTAGTAGCGTGTCAGTATTGAGAACAAGAGAAGAAAAAAAGAAAGTTGTGCACACCAAACGGAAAAGGCCTGGCAATGTCGTGATGTCTTTGGTGATCGTGGAAAGTTGAGTCTGAGGGAATTGTAGGGGCGAAATTCGTTGATGCCTGAATCGCCACTTCGGGTTTTCGTCAAAGTTGGCAGAGTCGGGGAAACAGTTTTCCCGTCGCCTGAGTACATGTGTCTTTATCCCGCGATACCCCGCGCTACCAGAGCTTCAACATCACGGTTCCCTGTGTCTCCGAGTGCGAACGGAATTCAGTGCCATGGACCCCTTTGAGAAAACCCAAGTCTCTTCGTCAGTATCTGCAGCTGATGCGCCAGCATTTCTAGAGAAGTACGGCGTATTCTATGAAGCGATGCCGGAAATCGGGGAAGTAGTCGCACAGCTCGACCAGGAGGGTCTTTCCTGGCAGCGCCGCAGTTTTCTAAGAGTTCTACCTCTTATTATGAAGAATCCAGTAAGTTGAGAGCGTCCTTTTTTTTGGCCAGTTATTGACATATTTCTAGCGCATAGAAAAAATCCTCGAATCGTTCGATACACGAAGTCCTCCACCTTGTTGGATCTTTGGAAGTAATTATCCGAATCACTATTTTGCCTCGACGATAGACGAAAATGAGGACCATCGGATAGCGGTATATGTATGCAGTTCGGGGACGCAGTGGGAATTTTTTGCCCGTTCTCAGCAACCTCCATCGTCCGGAGTTAAAGGCGCGAACGGGATGTACGAGATACCATATCCCTTTTTAAAAAGAGTGAAAGGCCTGGACGAAACTGAAGTCGCCATGGTGAAGGGTGGCGTGTGAGTCCATCCCTCCTTTTTTCCTCATTGCCATTGCTAATACTGGAAAGCATGATTGTGCACCCGAGACTCGGCCTTGGATTAAACAGCGGTCGAGCCATAGGATATGGATTGGCAGAGAAATTGTACAGTTTCAAGAGCACAACAGCACGATGACCTAAACCCAAACACTGTCCCAAAGCATCGGATCATTGGGAAGCGAAATCCAATCGTCTAGCGGCAGGTCTAGAATATGTCAATCCGGTGATCAATATTTAATCGAGTTGATACATACCTTGCGTAAGACTGCCATCTAATGAAAATGGCTCAAGCATCTCGTTACTCGAGATGGACGTTCCCGCACCCAGGGGAGCGGCGTCATATGGGATCGAATCATTTGGAACATGGAGGTCTGCAGAGACATCCCTCCGCCCGACTGATGGGGTATGGCTAGGCAAAACGTCTTCGAGGGGGGGAAGTTGACCTCCAGCAATGTCCGGATAAAAACCGTTGATGTTTTGCCTTTCAATAGGGACCGACCTCCACGTTTCGACTCCGACTTGGGTCGCTCCCCCTGATCCAGGCATCGTCGCTGGGTCTGTCGTGACTTCATTTGACAATCCTTCCAGCGGCCGAGTGGGATCTTGCGAAGTGTTGATGTGGTCCGAGCAGTAACACGCGGTCCGGAAGGATTGGCGATGGTTGTTTCGTAATGTACCAAGGGGAACCAAGACTGCGTGCCGTATATCTCTATCCAGCTCAACGCGCATTCTTTCATCACTTGGATCCAATGTGGAGAATCTTTGGCGGATTGCATCGAGTTGCGCTGCGATATCTGGGTCATCTCCCATAGCTGCCTTCAGTTCTAGAATCTCGCAGGCTTTTCGATACCTGGGCACATTAGCATTTGAAATAAATCTGGGTAGGGTTAACCTACTCCACGCCACTCAGCCACGCAAGCCAAGCAATATGGTGGAAGATGGGCGTTGAATCCGGAATTGTCTCAAAGTCAGACTGCACGAAACTCCGTAAAACTTCGTTGAGGAACCCTTCTTGGGTTTTCCCAGAAATTCTTGAGATATATCCATTCAAGTTTCCTCTTGCCGCCAGGGAGGAAAAAAAAACCCATGCATCAGCGCCCTTGCATGAATAAAGACGATCGAAAATCAGATTCAACATGTGTGATCTTAGTAAGTCTCGCTTGGGCGCTCTCAGGGGATCGCGGTCCAACAATCGCGTATTGTCGGCAAGTATGGTCGTCTCAAAATTCGCCTGCCGCACCAGGCGATCCCCCGTAAAGCTCGCATCATCCCAGAAGGACGACAAGGTTTGCTGCTTCTGTACTGTATGGCTGAACAGATCCGCAAACTTTCGAGGAGGTGCCACATTGTTAGACAGGGCACTCTTCCCAATACGAAAATCCTGAATGAGCGTAGAAGCGCAGGCACGGTGAGGGACTAGTTTTTTGGTGGCAGCTTCGAGTATGGCTGTAGCTTGAGGGGTTTTGAAGCTGGTATTGGCCAAAGTCTTCCGTAGCTTCAGCACCCTATTCATGGAGGTAGGTTGTCTTTTTCGACAAGACTGATTCGGGATCAGCAGAAGATCAGCCTCACTGCTAAGAGCCATGGCGTGTGAGATCTCACGACTGCTGTCTTGTTGGGGAGAATCGCTGCGACAGTCATTGCCGCTGTGACGGTTGTCGTCGTGGCCGTTGCCGTCGTGGCCGCCATCGCCGTTGTCATCGCCGTGCTCTGTCTGTTGCTGACCGGTCCCATGTCGCTCATAAACACGGCTGTGGAGTTAACAATGAATCGATTCTGGTTTGAGAAAATCACTTACTGCACATCAATCCATCTCTCGGATCCAGATGAATCGTGTACTTCATCGGGTGGTATAGTGCTCAAAGAGCTCAACCGTGAAATAGAATGGCGAAGAATCTGATCCGTACCCCCAAGGAAGTCTAGGCGTACTCGCACGCCCTCTCTCCTAGTTCGAAATTCAAGTATAAGACAGTCATCCCCATCGTCTCTTGGTATTCTCACTCCAGTAGCGTCAGATGCCAACAGAATGCGCGCCATTTCAGAGGTTGGAGCTCAGAAACAAAGGTCAAGGCGACAGCCTGGGGCTGGATTCTTGATGTGACAAGGTCCTGTGGGCCGCTGTTTCCGTTAGCGTGTCAAGATTTCGAAATCGTGACACGCTAACGTCCCGCTGTGGGTCCCTCTTTCTGTCAGGCTGGTGTCAAGATTTCAAAATCGTGACACGCTACCAACGTCCCGCTGTGGGTCCTCCCCCCCACCCCCCGAACCTCACCGCATGATACGGCTGTCGAGGCTGTTGGTGCTTTGCGACCTTCTAGCTATCGATTGTGTGATCTCGGATGTGATATTTACACGTCTTTAATGATGCCTAGGAAAATCTCTAGTTGCCCGTCTCGACGGGTCGACGCATGGGATCGCTTCTTCCCATATATATGACACGTAGAACATGCAGCTCAAGTCTCATTCACGCCGCCTTATCCCTTCACCGCCTCTCACCATGTGGTCTCCGCAGCTCATCGACACCATTGTTGCATGGAGTTTTGTTACTCTTCTTTTGCCAGTTTACCTGGTTTTGTTCCCAAGACCAAGAAAGCACTTCGAGAGTACTCCACCCCCACACTGGCCTTTCCCCAAGAGGCGTTGGACCCATGTACCCGTCTTAGCCATCCTCGCCATCGGAGGGACGATCGCGATCGCTGTCACTGGCGTTCGAGGCGAATCCCAGACCGTTGGGGGTATTATGCGGGTGCTCACGACAACCTGTATTAATATCATTGTGGTAATGTGGCCCATTCCCTACTTGAGATGAGTACTGACTGGCTACAGATATTGGAGGTATTACTTCCAGCGAGCGTCAGCATTTTCCTCGCACCACGGATTGACGTTGTTCTTGTTCTCGGCCTCAGTGCATGCAGCTACGCTGTCTGCTTCGCCATTGATCTATGGAAGTTGTGGCTCTTGCCTGTGTCGCCAATTATCATACATTTCAGCGTGGCGGTTTGCGTGGTATACACTACCTCACAGACTGAAGCCATGGAAAGATTGTTCTGGTGGGAAGTGATTTCTTGCTTGCTCTTTGTGTTATCTACAATCGAGTTAATTACTTCTCTAGTGATAGACTGGGATACAGGTAGCTACTCTGTGCAGTGCGCGTTGCTCTTGGGTCATGTATTGGAAAAGGCAGGATGGAGTGGAGCCAACAGCCAGTTCGATTTAACTGAATGACGCCAGGTTTCAACGCCTGGGTTTCCTGTGAACTGAATATATGATGGAGTAGTTCCCATGCAGCCTGAACGCTTGATCCTCATCGACAACGCCCGCCACTATGATCCGGCAGCTGATTACGATACTTCAAAGAGTGAGTCGCTCTGCGCAAAGTGCACCTTCCCAAGCGGATCTTCAAATTCACGATTGCACTTTCACATGGAACAATACAAGTAGATGGCTCGAGGCATTCTGCGACAATACTCTTTCTCATCTCCCCGTCATCGACACTGAGGCATGTTATCAACTGCATCAATGCTCCAGGAGCCTGGATTCCGGGAAGACCCGTCTACTGGTTTTGATCCTGAGCGTGGGGGCCTTCCACTGTCAGCCGGATATCTTTCCAAATCCCCAGCTGCATGGTCTGGCCGAGCGGTGTATATCAATTGTCCTGGATACCAGGGAACCATCATTTATGGACATACAAACTATCATCGTGGGGGCCATACTACGAATCTGTCTTATACAAGACCCATCATTGCTCCTCACCGAAGCAAACTTACAGTAGGACTCCCTCTCTAACCCTACAGACTCCATCTAACAACTCCCAGTTTCCCAAACACGCCAAGTGCGCCTGACGCCGAGATTACCCGACAAGTACTGTTATATCTGTCTGATTTGTGGATTGCATGAGAAGAGATCGCCAATAAATTATAGTGAATGGTCTTTTGTATATGACTGCTTATCATAAACTCCTCTATTCAACATCCACCACTCTCCAGCCCTCCAGTACGTGTCATCATGCAAACCAGCTCTCCAGTTCATGGGCCCAACCTGGGCTCCGGGTCCTCCCAAGGGGCCCTCATAGACGGCATAATTCCCGGCTTCTCCGGGTCCTCGAGCCTCATGGATGGCATGATTCCCGGCTTCACCAAGTTCGCCTTCATTGCCTATTGGCTCGGCGGCATTCATCTCCACCGACGAATGCGCTTCATTGCTGCTCTCTGCGCCCTCGTGTGGTCAGCTCCCTTCTTCTACCGGCAAACGACATCGTCGATTCGAATTCAACCTAACGACGATCTTTACGACATATTTCTTCAATGGGCTGTTGCCAACCCCCTTGCCAAGTCAGCATCCAACGTCCTGGGCACCACCAACGAGCATCACGGCAGGAGAAGCTTGTTCATGTCGAATAATGGCAGCAATCCTACCCGTCTGACGGAGATTTGGTATGCCCCGGATGTTGGCGGCCGCATTTTTAGGTTCAATGGCCGTTTCATGTGGATGAGTCGCGATGACGATTACTTTGGCAATGTCGGGGACATCACCATCCACTGCATCGGACGCACCACCCGGCCCTTACGTGAGCGCCTTGAAGTGGCTCTAAATCGACACAATGCGAAATACGGCCAGTCAGGCCCAGACTCAAGATCGCAAATACCGGCCATTACAGGACATAGAAAAAGCGTTTGCCAGCAAGTTGTAAGGCCGTAGGTAAGCAAGGAGATGAACGGCGTGCCCCCACGCCGACAAGAGTTCGTTTACATGTAGTGACAGTGTTCACCCACGGAATATTAACCCTTCATGTTCCCTCATCCCCATTCCCTTAACTTGAGATACTCACGCCGGTCACCTTGCATGCCATCCCAGCGCCGAGGTACGCTCACGAACTCCAAATTCAGAATTGACACTAACCAGGGAACCTCTAGTTGTTGCCGTCAATGTGAAATATGAGCCGCATACACTCCACCAGCCAGCCCCACGCCTGTCGCAACTGTGGAAGGACGTTCGCAGAACAGCGCGGTCTGACGAGGCATATCGTCCGCATACACTCCATACGGCTGCACACCTGTGACAAGTGTGGAAAAAAGTTTGGATTCCACGCAGATCTAAGGACGCATATCCGCCGTCTACACGCAGCCCACCGTGCCTGCCTTAAGGTGGGATGTTGACCCAAGACCCCATGGTCCAATGCTTGCTAACATTGTCTCCCCCAATAGTTGGCCAGTGCCCAGAGTGGTGGCATAAGCTTCGTGTCGGGCGCTGACTCCTCCGACTCGGCACCTAGTGAGAACGGCAGTGTCGCTCCCGACACGCGTACAAGCGCGACGAGTGGTTCCCAGAATCAGGTGCTCGACCTGGCATTGTCTAATCACAGAAGGCGCACCCTTACCGGCTGTATAGCCTGCCGACGCCGCAAAGTCAAGTGCGATAACGGCGTTCCAGTCTGCTGGAATTGCACACGCCTCGGAATTCCCTGCCCTGGGTACACTCCCATGCTTAACTGGCCTGGAAGCGATCGAGTCCATCGGAGAAGGGTGCTCAGCTGTATGTATATCGTCGTATTTTCCTTACAGCGACTGACGACTGCACAGCCCACGAGAGGAATGAAGAGGTGAGGAAGCTGGTAAACTTTCTCCCACACGGTCGGTCATTAAAAGAGATCTCTTCCTTCGTGGACCGTTTCTACATGGTTAACCATCAACATGGCCGAGCTGATTCCGAGTTTTGTGTGCAATCCGGCCCCTTGTCGATACTCTCGCTGCCGAAAACACCAAGAGACAATGCGCCACCCAAAACAGGCCCAGCGTTTATCCAAAACGACGAGATGATTTACCTCGGGATCTCCTACATCAAAGACCAGGCACTACGTTCCCACATACACACTCAGCCCAGTGGTAAAAAATCCGGCAACACCATTATTTCGAATGGAAACACCCCTGTGTTTGAAAAGATGCTCAACCTTCCGAAATTCCCTCTATCATTGCTATACAGCACTTCTATTGGGCAGTGTATTTCGGTCAGGGATCCACAACTCCGGAACTTGCTTTGGTTTTTTGTTATCTCGAATGATTTTACTGAAGACGACGAGGCTGACTTTCGTCACCATATGGAGGAAAATCATAAACTTGCGGTGGAAAGAGGCATTAGTCCAAATCCACAGTGGTTTGGAAGGACTTTTGGGTATGACGACGAGGGCGCGGCTCAAAGCCCGGAGGGCGCCGAGTGGTGACGGATTCTCTAGACCTGAATGATGAATTGAACCCTAATAGCTCATGTGCTGGCATTGAATATCAAGCCGTACCACGGTTACATCACTCGCTTGGAAAACGACGAAATACATATATCCCTCTCCGTTGTCTCGCTTGATACCACCTGGCCATACCAGTTCACTACATCCAAGAACCCGACCCATCATCTCTCCTTTCGCCATGACATCGACAGACCCTTTCCTATGGGATACAGACACTGTTGTCCGTGAATTCAAGGGGTTGGCCAAAGCCACGAATATTTTTGCAACAAGTATACAGGAACATGGCATCGACGGCGGCATCCTTCTCAAATCCAGGCACAGTCGCTCGCACTCGAAGTTCAAACAGTTGCTCATTGCTACTATGACAGCACGAGGGCGCGTCCGGCTTGAGGAGAAAAAAAGGTTCAGCTACTTGGTCAAGCACCCTAAATACCTGAAAGAGTTGCGAAGCTAAGATTGCCATAGGGAAGAATAATTTGGTGAAGGAAATGCATGGAAGTTCCATTTGATCAATGTTGTTCGCGATTCCGAATTCAAGTTCCAGGTAGCAACAACGAATATCTAAATTTCAATGTCCCGTAGTAGTGTCTCCATCCCAAGGCGGCAGAAGTCTGGTCTGTATATTAACCAAAGACGTCCGCCGATAGAGGCCGATTCTAGCAACGCATCCCTTGGTCCCTCTCAATCAGTGTGCCAGACAAACGCAGCCATCTTTATTCTCTCCGGTACCAGCACTTTACTATGGCTCACGGCACTAACTATTCTGCCGAGCTCGAGGTCGACACCACCCAGCCCGACACCGAAGACGGAGACGACACTGACATTGACACTGACATTGTCAGCGACGTCGAAGACGTGTCCATCTTTCAGGTCGATTCCATCCCCGACACTGCCGAATGCATTTACTGCATCCACGGCTCTGATATTTTACGATTCTGGGGAAAAATCAAGAAAACCCCCAACGTCATCAAAGTTCACGTGGGGCTCCCCGGCGTGGCGTGGGATCAAGTCAAAACCGTCGAGTGGGATTCCGATTTACCCAAAATCAAGATCTCGATCAACTCCGGCACCTGCAGGAAGCACACGGAGAGTATTATTCACATCTCCATACTTATGCCTAGTGATGAGGGCATCGACATGACGCAAATCACCAAATGGATGAGGGATGGTGTTCTCCGGATTGAAACTAAACTTAAAGCTTGAGATTTCTTAGGTTGTTCATTGCAATTCTGCTTGGATTGTTGTATTTATCTGCACGGTAGAAACGAATCAGTTGATGGAGACATGGGATGGGTCATACACGGTTATTTCTTGAAACGGTCCCGATTCGGGAAGCCTTACTATCTGCGGGCGAAAGGTCGTAATGGAACCAAGACCGCTGAACTTGTGTCATTTCTGCCAAGCCGCCTGAGTGGTTCGAAATGCGTGACGGACAGTGGTCCCGAAGGATGCATATGTGTAGACGTTATTCGCAAATCACCCACGGCAATCCATCTACGACGGATCCTACTAGATCATATTCAAGTAGACGAGAGGGGAAGGCATATACTTTTCGCAGACCAATAACATACCGTTCTGACCGGTATATTAATCCCCGCGCTACGAATTTGGTTCTTGCATGTGGCTACGCTGTCTGCTTCGCCAAGTTGTTTCTTGCTTGCTCTACAGTCGAGTTTGTGGCACTCAATGAAGTAGCAGCCCCTGGCTGCTGCGTCCACGTTTCGTAGATAACGTCAAAGAGGACCTTTTACTTATTCATTCAATCACCTATCAGACACGGACTCCACCAACTCAACTGTTTCGCCAAAGACCGGGATATGTTTGAAGCGATAATAAAGGACAATGGAATCGACGGGGAGATCCTTCTCAAGTTCGGGTACATTTGCTCGGACTTGGAGCTCAGACAGTTGCTCGGGGCTGCCCTGACGGCACGAGGGAAAGTATTGTTGATGGAGAAACTCGTCGAATTGCGCACCAGCCGACTCTACCACCGGTGGTTTTGCAAATTTTGGCGCAATCTCTCTTTCCAAGATGAATTGAGAGCCGGTAGAAGGAAGTAGTTAACAATACGACAGACTTCAAGCACTGAGGTGGCTCTTAGCCCATGACGTTTAAAACAACAGAGTCGCCCTGAGAAACGCCGTTCTTCTTCAAGTGATGCCTCATAGTAGATTGTCCTAGTCAATAAAGCCGCGCAGTTGGTCAAAGAGTTGGCACGGCTGTAGAACTTACACCACTTCTATGATGTACATAGAAGCCCGTATATAGCGTAAGGCCTACGCGGTTACTTCCAGATCGCGTAGCGAGCGATTCATTGCTGGTTGGACACCTCGCTTTCTTGGGGAGTGCAGGATATTATCGACCGTTAATCACCTATCACTCTACGTGGTCCTTCCCATGACAAGTCAGACAAAATGGAGCTCGAGCGTTGTAGCATCTAATGACCTCCCTCTAGGTCATTTCGCAAACGGTGCCGAAATGTTTGAGGGAGAGCCCCGCCTATAACTCGTATTATTATGCCCACGAGCCACCCGACAAATCGGATGTAGAATATATATACACCACGTCCTGCCGCAAACCACCATGTCTCAAAAACAACATACCACGCAATCCAACACCATGCAGTCTGATGCGCCAACCTGCGGGGCTCTGTTCTCCATTGACGGCTGCTCTGACGTTGATGTGTCTGAATGGATCTCTGTATTTTGTCATTCAATCCAGCCTTACTACGGTGTTGTTTCCCTCACCAGAGTTCACGACCTACGTCAAAAACTCGGATCTCAAGCGTTGACACCCGATGAATCCCGGCTGATAGCACTGATCATGGGTATTGGCGCTGCCGTGTGCTCCCTGGAGAAGATTATCGACTTTTGCCACCACCCTCTCTATCTTCATGTCTGCCAATCTCTATCTGTCATCTCTAGCCGTCCACCACACATAGGATTATCCCTCACGGATATACAGTGCCTTATCATGGGGGGAGTATTGGGTGCGATCCGGGCACAAAGCCCAGTGGGCATGTTTCAGAAGGCAAACTCATTGTAAGCTTATTCTTTGACCCTAGACAAAACTACTCTAACATAGACCCTAGCGCTAAGGACGTCGGCATCCACGCCCGTTCTGAGGAGACAGACCTGGTCTTAGTCTCATTTGCGCGCATTCTCGGGGACTGGGATATAGCCCGGACCTTCAAACTGACTGCGATCGACCTCGGAAAATTCTTGGAATCCAATCCTTTCATAGGAGAGAGATGGTTGCAGGGTCAAGGCTATCCATCCAGCGATATCGTGCCGGGACCACGGCAACGGCAGCTCCTGCGTCGCGATATCTTGACACTCTATGGGAAGTCCTCAATAATTGGGTTTCAAACTTACCTCATGTCCCGAGATTCTACTTCCAAAAATATAGCAGAGCAGCATATCACACACACACTCGAGTTTCTTAACGTCGCGGCAACCTTGAGTCCCCCAGACAGGATGGATGTGATTCACATGTGAGTACTCCCCCCTCTTTTTTCTTAAAGCATAGAAATAACAAGTATAGGGAATTGTCTTCTTTTACGCGGATAAGCTGGGCCTCCAAGGAAGGACTGGTTGAACCACCAGCATTCCTGATCACGTCATTTTTTAAGTTTCTTCAAGAACATCAAAATTGGAATTATTCTACTCTTTTTGGTATTATGGCTGCCTTTACAGCCATAGAATGGGGGAGTTGAACATGGAGCAAAGGAAGAGAGGAAACGAGTGTGATGTCTTCATTTCTAGGTCCCTGTTGTCGAATGCACAATTCATTGCGGTCATCATCAGTTTTCCCCCGATCATGTATGTTAAGCAATAACGAGACGAAAATCATCACCTCTATGAAAAACCGTCTCCTCCAGATTTACGCACCTAAAATCGAAACTACGCCAGGCAAGCTTAAGCTTAGGTAGTGAGAGGGAACATGATTCGGTGATGGGAATATATGGAAGTTGTTAATTTGGCCCGTTGCAACGTTGATCAGGACTTAAATCTAAATGGTAGAGAGAACTGCGACTAGTATTAAATGGCTCGTAGCAAGGTATCCTTAACGTGTATCAATTGTAATGCTCCCGGATCGCTCCGCCTTAGCGGCATAGTAAGCCGTAGCCTGACAGTGCACGTTAAGCCGGAGCTCTTGGAGGAGGCAAGGCCAGCCATAATTTGATCCAGACGACGTGCGCTACCATCATGGCAATTAGCAGCTCTCCGGACCGCGCGCCCTTGTCGCAAACATGTGCAAATTTGACCCCCAGAAATAGCTGATCTACGAGCCCTACTATCATTTCCTTCACAGTCAGATGGGGGGGTTATGGCAAGTATAAAGAGCCTTCATCCGTTCCAGTAGTAGTCGACAACTCCCTCCGTTTGCATCTCCGCCTGTGACCTAAGGAGTTGAAGATGTCTTCGTAAGTTTGTGCTACTTATCAAACGCATGGCAAAACTAATCTATTTCAGAGATATCGAGGACATTGGAGGGTCAAAGTTGAACGGGACGCTAAAACGCGAGCTCGAGGACATTGCCAATACGACTACCTCCGAGATGCCTAAAACTCCGTTCTACTATGGCGATGGGGGCTCACGATGGACACAGCTGAGCAGCCATTCGAACCAGACGATGGAAGAGCAAGAAATTCTTGCCACGAATACAGAGCAGATTGCTTCCCAAATGCAACCTGGTACCTCCATCATTCATCTCGGGCCCAGGTAAGTAAATGGACGCATCTTCTTACATGAAGTAGCTAATATGGTAGCAGTAACAGTATGAAGGCTATGGAAATCCTCGACATTATCCAAGCAAAGGTGGACGAATACATCGCCGTTGATATCGACGCCACTTCGCTCGAGCAACACCTCGAGAACATCTCCACTCGGTTCCCTGGCGTAAAACGCAAGGGTTTGTGGGGAGACTTCCTCCAAGCTCGATCATACTTTGACGAGCAACAACAATATCGCAAACAGTGCTACGTGTGGTCATTCGGCTCGACCTTATCCAATTATTCACCCGAGAAAGTTGCCCACTTGCTTTCCTCCTGGGGGGTATTTGCCCTCGCTATGTTCATTGGCCAGGACGGCACTTCCAACCATGCTGACATCCACGCTGCGTACGACACGCCTGAATTCAGAAAGTTCATTGAAGACGGACTCAAAACAGCTGACAGGATACTTGGAAATCCCCTCTTCTCCGGGAAGGCCCTGACTTGCGAGGTCAGGAGTTGTCCAATGCGCCATGTGTTCCTTTTAGATGGCTTTATAGAAGCGTTCACATCATATAAATACCCGCAGGAAGTAATGAGACGTTTGGTGCTCAGGGCAGGGTGCAGGACCAAGACCTCGTACGGCAGCGAAAGATCGCGTAAGTGAATTTTCCGAACCAATGGCTCCGAGGCTAAGACATACAGGGATCTACCATATTCGAGAGGCGAAGAGACATATACTGGCGCGGCACATAATGAGGATAGTCGATAGCTTATTGTAGAATACACGAGTTGCAGTATGCAGGTTAACAAAACACATTCAATTCACACAGCATCTGTGCCCCCTTGACCTTTATTCTATCCTCCCTGGCTTCCGTGACGACAGTATCCCCGACTCTCTTATGCTCTGCCCTTCTCTCTCATGGCTCACGGTTTAAGGTTGTGCCTGCCCCGTGCGCCGATTGTCGTCTCCCTACAGCCAACTCGGACTAGAACGCCGTCGCAGGTCAAGGTTGAGTATGTGTTTTTTTTTTGGGGGGGGGACATGTCGGGTAGCCCCTTGCACTTCCACGCTGACAGACCCGGCCTTATGCCTGCTCGGCGTCTTGTTCCAACTTCGAGAAAGTGTCTTAAACAAGATGATGAATTCATGGAGCATCTGTGGCTCGACCTTTAATCTATCCTTCCCTCTCTATCTCTTCCGCGGCTATATCCCAAATTTCACGTAGTCCTTTCGTGTTAAAGCGATACCCGTTTCTCTCATGCTCTGCTGCCGCTCTCTGTTCGGTTTTGTTATCCGCATCCTTATCGTAATCCAGCCAAGCCGTCATCTCCTCTACCGTCCATTCTCCGCCGCCAGCTTTATAACCCATATGGTCCCGGCACCACCTGTAACTTGCCTTATCGTAACTTTCCGAAAGTTCCATGGCCTGTCGGTATTCTTGATCTGTCCGGGGTGTAGGCTGCTTCTCAAACCAGTCTTCGCGGGCTTGGAGATATCTTCGGTACACTGCCAGTGGATTTCCATGCGTCCACGCCCTCGATTCCAAATCTCTTTTCCAAAAGACAGAATCTAGGTACCCTTGGAACGTCGGTAACGTTTTTTGGCATTTGTCCGCAGTCACGGACTGCAGAACTCTCTGCATCTGTTGATATACAGCCGGTGAACGAGACGCATTCCATGCTCTTTCCATGAGGGAAACAAATTCCTTTTCGTCAACTGCGTAAGGTCAGCCTATAGGTTTCTTTCGAAGGCCGATAATAAACATACTGGCCTCGGATGGGCTTGGTGGACTGGCCTCAAGGGGAACAGAGCCCGTGCTGATTATCTCTATATCTGAACTGGAACCCGATGGTCTCCATTCGGTTTCCTGGGAATGGACACATTCTTTTGTTTCTTCCCGGAGCGTCCTGCGTAGGTCGTCACAATTAAATTCCCAGGCTAGGTCTGCCTCGTCTCTTAACCAGGCATCGTAGCCAGCCGGGTTACGGAGGAATTTCTCGACGTATGCGAGGATGAATACCCCACAATCAAAGAAATTGTGTTGCCTAGGAATATTATTAGGTGGAGAGCGCGTAAGAATACGGATACCAGATTGACGGAGGCGGTTAGCTAGAAGCGTGCAATCCCGGCCTGACGAGTATAACGAGTCAAAGAGGGTGAGAGTGAAGGTCTTTGGGTCAGATCGTCGCAGGATGGCGACACTCCAGTGTTGGTTATTATGAATAGGCACCGCGATATTTTCGTATGCAGCTAGGTCGACACCATGTAACCATGGATCCACGGATTTTCCTTGTGATAATGTTGCCGTAAAGAAGGTGTCTAATAGTAGGGTTCTAGGGTATTGTCTTGCTAGCCTATGTAAGCCAAAGTTGATATTGCTGTCGTTTAGCCATTTCCCGTTGTAGAGGGTCTCGACGTCTTGTGTAGTTGGCCGGCCAGCGCGTTCGAGGCGTTCGAGACCACCGAGGCGTCCCAAAGTGCCACGTTCGAGACTGTTCTCTAGCTGTGACACTGGCTCCTCCAGATGAAACGATGATAGGACCACAATTCCATGGTCATCGTATTGCAAACCATTGGGCAGGTCGCTCGGGATGAATAGGTGATCGGCCGTTTCGAGCGATTCCAGGTCGCCAAAGGTGATAGGAGCCTCGATAGAAGCTCGCAGTCGCCTACCAGGTTTTCGAAGGCGCCGAATCAATATAGGCCGGAGCGCAAGAGCAAAGTCTTCAAAGCTGCGAAACCTGTCGTTCCTTGTCATGGCGCGTAGACGCTCCAGAAAGTTGACGCCGGCATGTGCATGCCATTTGTAATAGGACACGATCTCCTGGCCCCATATTGTTTCTAGGTACTGTAAGCATCCTAGTCGTCTGTGCTCACTCTTCCTTAAGCGCTCAAAAGGTCTCCACTCCGCATTTTTCTTATAGGAGCGGTACAGCTTGCAGTGTTGAAATCCGATACTGGAGAGAATGGCTTCCTGCCCTAGTTGGGATTGATGCTGCAACAGGCGATTTCTTTGGCGAATGCATAAGTCAAGTTTCAGATCGTCATCAGTCTCAGACCTGACGTCAGAAAGGAATTTCTCGACGGCACTTCGTCGAGCTGGCGCAAGAAAGCTCAACAGCTTTTGTTCGGTATATACCGACCTTGGATTGCGGGGAGGCATGGTAGCGATCCTGTGACAATCTCTTGCCGGTTACGTACGTACTTATGCCTCACTCTGCCATGTATTGTTGTTTCCTTGAGCTTGGACCATTACCGTCCCCTGTTTCCGGGATCGACGCACGCTGGGGAGATTTCCGCATGCCCCACACCTGCCATGCATTCTTTCCTTGAGCTTGGACCATTACCGTCCCCTGTTTCCGGGATCGACGCACGAAGCTGGGGAGATTTCCGCATGCCCCACACCTGCCATGATCCATGGGGGATGTGGGTCTTACGTTTTACGGTAATCTGTTCGGGAAGCACACAACGAGTGGGAAGGAAGGTGGTACAATGATGATGAGGCCAGAGGATGAATCGCGTACTTTATTAAAGCATAGAATCTCAAACTAAACGAGGGGCCAGCCCTTACAAACAAACAGCAATACTCCGCCTACTGGTTCCAAGCCCTAGTTCGAATGTGCTTCACCTTGCGTTGCGTTACGTCGAGAGTCTGACCAGCATCCTCAGCCCGGGTGTCTATAAAATTTCTTGTGTCTGACATTCCCCATATCTTCGCTGACAGTGTCCTGGAGTAGAGAGCGAACCTAGCTCCTCCAGATGGGTCGCCGATGAGGAACGTGTGGATATACCTTCCCCATGGGCAAGTCACCACACCAAAAAGCTCGAAATCTTCGGGACTTTGGTCGTCTGAGGCATCGCCGAAGTCTACCTCAGTTCCTCTTGACAAGGTCTCATTTGACCCACGCGTTGTGTATTGCTGCACGAGCTTCGTGTCCGTCGTGAAGTACACTCTGACCAGTGATGGAAACTTTTTGTTCCGAGACTTCAGCGCGTAAGCAAGACGCTTGGAGCTTCCTGGATGTTTTCCGATAGCGACCCCCCAAACTTTTGTCTCAGGCTCATCAGGATCGCTGACGAATATATCGTTGCCTCCCTTCATACGAGGAGGTCTCTGGAGCTTTTTGAATCGTTCGAGAGGCTTGTAACGTTGTAAAGGGATCGAGTTGATGGCCATGAAGCCTGCTCCCCCATCGTCACTTTCCTGATCAGCCTGCTCCGCAGATTCATTAGGCGGAGCAGTCGTAGGGTTTATCAGGGCAGGCTGCTCGGCGGCAGCAGGCGGCTCTGGGGTAGCAGTGGAAGCGCCAGGGGACTCCGACGGAGAGGCGGCAGCGCCATCGTCACTTTCCTGATCAGCCTGCTCCGCAGATCCATTAGGCGGGGCAGTCGTAGGGTTGATCGGGGCAGGCTGCTCGGCGGCAGCAGGCGGCTCTGGGGTAGCAGTGGCAGCGGCAGCAGGGGACTCCGACGGAGAGGCGGCAGCGGCAGCAGGCGGCTCTGGGGTA
>FYEU01000312.1:515622-612818 GCA_900188575.1 Geosmithia putterillii | reverse complement strand
CAGGCGGCTCTGGGGTAGCAGTGGCAGCGGCAGCAGGGGACTCCGACGGAGAGGCGGCAGCGGCAGCAGGCGGCTCTGGGGTAGCAGTGGAAGCGCCAGCAGGGGACTTCGACGAAGAGGCGGCAGCGCCAGCAGGCGGCTCTGGGGTACCGGTAGCAGCGCCAGCAGGGGACTTCGACGAAGAGGCAGGCGGCTTTGGAGTTGGAGAAGTGGCGCTACTGGCACCAGGGGTTGCCCGCGTTCCTGCGGGCGTGAGGAGGCCCTTTCTCTTCTGAATACTATCGTTGACTGAACTTTTGGTGATAGTTGTCCCTGTGGGGATACTGAATGATTTGTCATATGGAACTGATGCATCATGGAGAACGCGGGAAAGGTCCTCTAAGGTGTTCTCATCGACGATGAGTAGATTCTCTTCACACTTTGCCAGAAGCTCTTTTTGGCCCCATCCGGGGTAGTACTTGTCCCTTAGAGGATGAGTTTTTTTCTTGGCCATCGTGGAGAACGTGGATGTCTTGTTTTGCAATGGTTTACAATGGTTTACAATGGTTATTGTTGTGCTGTTTTATAGTCACCGACCACCGGGATCCTAAAAACTGGTTCCGGCACCGAATACTGTAAGAGTTACGATAGAGGTAATATAAATCTAGCAGATCTGGCAGTTTCGTCAAGAGCGTGTGCTTCAAGCAAAGATGCCTCGCTACCGGCCTGCTCCGCCAAAGTTGCGACCAACTTGGACATGCGACACATCTACTCGCCCCCCAACGCCTTACCCATTTGACGAACTGCAAAAATCAACCCTACCAGGCTCTTGGGGAAGCCATATTCAACACAGGCACTACAAGCCTCCTCAGGTCAGAAACTACGGCCACCTTTCTCGCGGCGGCATTCAAAAACCAAAGCCAAAGCCAAAGCCGAAGCCGAAGCGAGTTACATTCCTCCAAGATGCTTGCAAGCGCTTGAGCTACAAGGCGTCAAAGGCTCGCCTCGTTTCAGAACTTTCCCAGTCCATGGAACAGCTGAAGATTGATAACTAGAGAATATTGCAATGTCTTGCGCGGGCGCAAGGCGGGACCTGTATTTAGCTTAAGGAGAGAGGCAATCAATAACATCACGCTAAACATTGCCGCACGTTGATAAAACACGTTACTATCCGAAATCAAATGAAATCTTAAAATAATCTAGGTACATGGAAAAATCATCGCTACTTGAACCACGAGTTGGGTAGGGCCTTTGGTGTAGAGACAGCGGGCTTCTTCTGAATGCCGAGAGGCCTCACCCGAATAGGAGACGTCGATCGAGTGGATATGGTGGAGCTCGCGGAGGCCGCATCGCCGTCACCGACGTCTGCGACCGAGTTGAAGTGGTCGGGCCCGTAAGCCTGTGTGGAATTGAGTCCGCGATAGTCGGGGGTGATGAAGTTGAGCGATCCATCTTCGGTCTCGATGCAGATGCGGACTTCAACACCGAGCTTCCAGAGCTCCGATGCCTTCCGCATAAGGCCGACCGCACGCGTATTGACGTTGCGCGGGCAGCGCTTGAAAACCTTGTAGTCGGGACGCATGATTAAAGCTGCCCTTGTTAGAAGTGAATGACGAAAAGTGAAAGGGTGGACGCACTGCAGCAAATCAAGTTGGTCGAGATCGAGGTCGAGTTGTCGAGTTGTCGAGTTGTCTGTTTACTGGTATGCGTGCCGTTTTATGCCTGGTAGCTCCCTCACGGGGATGGCAAGACGGCGCTTGGACGCCCACATCACTGGAGGTTAAAAATACCATTAAGCGCTGCCGATGCCAGGAAAAGCTGAATCCATGGAACAGTTTGCAGTTTACAGTTTGCTCCTCGACAGGAAGTACTTAGCAGCCGCCTCGTGCTCCTGTTCCACGGTGTCGCGGTACCTAAATGTCCCCACCATGGACTCTTCTTTGGTGTACCTTAGCGCTGTGTGCGGCGCCTTTGCCGCCGCCATCCTCACTGTGGCCGCTCAGTGGTCCGTCGCGTGGGTCGAGCGCGTCTCTCGTAGGCGCGTTGCCTACTTTCGACACACGCCGCTCATTAGGGATGTCACCCAGATGCAGGTTTGCCTCCTGGTCCTGTACGTGGCTGGCAACGCTTGTGCTCTTGGGATCGACGTCGGAGGCGTCCGCGACCTGGAGAGACGGCTGGCCGGGACGGCCTCTGTGAACCTGATGGTCTCCTTCCTCGGCGGCAGGACCAACCCTCTGTTTGACCATCTGGGCTTCCCGCTGCCGTCTTACCATCTCATGCACCGCTGGGCTGGCCGGGTCGCCGTTGTCGAGGCCCTCGCACACGGAGCTCTCATCCTCGTCCGGCAGAAGAAAAAGGATATGATAGCATTGACTGGCTATGCTGTACCGTCTCCCCTACCTTCCCGGCTGCCGCCCAGTGGCTAACCTCTACTTAGTCCGCCGGCGGTCTAGCCGTTCTCATTATCACCTCTCTGCCAGCTGTCCGGCGTGTCCAGGGATCCTGGTTCGGCAAGATTCATTTTGTGCTTTACGTGGTGGCGATGGGGGGCCTACTCTGGCACGTTACGCTACTGCCCGCGGTAGTCAGTCGCTGCATCGTGTACACCTCCTGGGGGCTTTGGGCTGCCTCTCATCTCTATCGCTGCTTCCGAAATATAACACGAGCCAGAATTGCAAACCACTCTAGCGACGATCACGCGGCTGTGGTTCTGAGAATATCCGCCAACCGACCCGTGAGGGTCTTCCCTGGATGCTATTTCTATATATATTCGCCCGGGCGTCTTCCCTTATACAACCTGCTACATGGACAGCGGCTAGCGCTCCACTCTCACGATGCATCGGGTCTTCTGAGAGCTACGAACCTTAACTTTCTGGTCTCCCGGAAGCATCAGTTCTGGCTCGGTCCTAGTGCCCGTATTTTGCTCGACGGGCCCTACGGCGTGGCGACCGATCTTTGCAGATTCGAGACAGTTATCCTTGTCGCTAAGGGAGCCGGCATTGTGGCTGCCCTGCCGCATGTAACCAGTCTTGCCAGCAGGAGGCGTCATGATGACCACGTCCGGGACAAGGAGGCGCGGCTGCGCGATGCAACAGACTTCGTCTTTCGAGATGCCACCTGCAGCGTGGCTCTCATATGGTTCATGGAGAGCGCTGGGCAGATTTCGTGGGTGGCAGACGAGCTCAAGGCCCTACAACAGATGGATAGCAACCCGGCAAATGTATGTCTGATACCAGGTTCCAGTACGAACATGTACTGACAGAACGCAGGCTTTTCTGAACGTCTGGTGCATCTGCCCCTCAGGCATACCTAACCCTCCCTTTAAGCGATCTGATCACTGGGTGATTCGTGATGACATGAGCAACGACTCCCTGGCGCGAGAGATTCGGCAAGAGGCCCGTTACCCAGGACGGGGTGTAGTTTTCGGTGAGTACTTTGTCCCGTTTAGTACCATGGCTGATCTGACCTTGCAGCGTGCGGTGACGAGGGGTTTGTTCGAATGCTGCGTCCTATTGTACTTGGATGCATCTCAACAGAGTCCCAAATGACGTTCATCGAGGCTGAGTACAGGACACAGCGCGCCTCAGTGGTCCCTGTGTAGATGGAAGCAGATAGGCCAACCCTGTTCTGATAGATTGCAAAACATGATCCTCCTCGGTGTAGGCTGGCCCTTCACATCGCTCAATGCTCTGAAGCTGCCAAGATAGATTCAATTGTTATACTAGTTTACATGCTCCTCGGGCTTCCTGCTCTCTTTCTCTCTCCTCTTCAAGCTACTCGGTGTATGAATCTCCGGCACGGGATAGGTTGCTGACTGTACTTTGATTAGCATCCTTTGCCATGGAGGCGAGGTATGGACTCACAATTTCCGATGGCGGCGGGGGGAACTTGGGATCGTCCGAGGCAGCAAACGAGTAGAACTTGCCGCCGTGGCGGACCGTGAGGTAGACATCTGCGTCGAATTCCTCGTGAAGTTGACGTAGCTTGTGGTACACGGTGACTCGGCGTCGTCGAAAGTTGGAAAGAAAGGCCCTGCGGCTCCGGGCTGTGTGCACCATCTTGAACCAGGGTTGACCTTCAAATTTCTCAGCGCGAAAGCAGCATTTTATTACTACTCAGCCGACACGAAACCGTCTCTTGGCTTTACCAGTATCTTGTTTGGCCCTTTACCAGTATCCTGTTTTCGGCGCTAAAGCGTGTGCTCGTTGTTGCCGCCTGGGCAAGGAATGATGACCAGTAAAGCAGAGCACCGATTGCCAGTAAAGGATGGGAACGGCATGGGCAGTAGACCACGCACACTGGTAAAACGAAACACGGGATACTGGTAAAATAACAGGCGGCCGCTAGCGCCACCCTCAGGGACCAGTAAATGCGAGCAACGATGACCAGTAAAGAAACTGCATGTAGACTGGTAAAAACTCAGATGAGAAATACCAGTAAACGATCATACACAATACTAGTAAATTAACAACACAGTTACCAGTAAAAGATCTCCCAAAAGGCCGAGTATTGGACGGCGGACTAGTAAAGTCGAGAGACCATGACCAGTAAATTGGACTACAGTAAAAACGCCGATGAATTCTGTACTGGTAAACGATTGGGGAAAATACTGGTAAAAGACTTTCTGTCGCCTGCGACGATTCCTCCGAGTACTGGTAAATCCTTCTACTCGATACCGGTATAGCTGAACCCTCATTTCTTCCATCTCCGGGCGACCCAAGGCGTCTTTATTGTTAGTGAGGAACTCTCTTTATGGAGGGGCTTCTTACCAAGTGGCCCAAGGTCATTTGTAAATGTCGGTTCTCGCGGCTCATCTCTAAAATCCGTTTCTCCAAACACTTCACCCTCCATTCCACCTGGGCCAGAGTTCTCTGGCTTTCATCCAGGAGAGCCCTCGAGGTCTCATGGTCTCTTCTCTCTCTGTCGAGTGTTGATGCTTGGGAGTAAAAGGCCAGCCCTTGCGGGTGAGGAGAGGCCGAGCCTATGATCGGGGGCAAGATGAGAGTCTCCTTCTGCTTGTTCATTTTGGCGTGCAGAGTGATGGGTCCCGGACGAAAATGCTATGCGTATACCATTTGCTTTAAGGACACAGATAGCGGAACGCCGAATTGCCATGTGAGCTACGCTCTTTCTCTTTGCCGCTGTCAAAAGATCATCGAAGTTGGCTGGTGCCCTGCGTGTGCCAGGCAAAGCTCCTGCTAGCCAATGGGATATCGTATTTAAGCGATAAGGCATCTGAGCATCACAGACTCGTATGATTTCGCCAGCCTGAACCAACAGGATGCCACACCTTCGAGTGAGGCCCAGCACGTTGCCATATGCGTTAGCCAATTGTTTGGTGAGCTCCACTATCTAGCGTACCGTCCCGTCGGGACGGCTTCCATCCCTCGGACGACGTCCGCGGGTCCACCCATGTCTAGCGTACCGTCCCATCGGGACGGCTAACGCTTGGACTGCAAGTCGTGCATGTGGCTTTGGTCACGTTGGCGCCAATATGCATCACATCACCACCAACGTCGTCTCGCATCGCAATTCGCCTATATTAATGTAGTGAAAGAAGTACTATCTGCCTGTTAAGGTTGCCGACACGGCGCCAAAGCGAAGAGAAGTGCCCGCCAGTCAAAGTAGATTGGCTCAACCGCAGGACCCCAAGGCGGGTATGGCGACAAATGAAATCAAACAGGTCATCCTCCGACGTCCACAGATTTTTAAAGAATACCTGCTCCATGTCTTTCCAGTAGAGCTCACGTAAAGCCAGCGTCTGGTCAGTGTGCGGCCCCGCTGGATACACCGTCAGGACAAGCTGCCGCAGGCTAGGGAACAGAGAGAGAAACTCTTCGCCACTCCTTTCGAGACTGCGGCATATAACCGACCGCACTTCCAGTTTGTGTACTGAAGGACATGGGTCTCTCGTCGTTATGTCCCGGGGGTCCATAATTCCGTGGATGGACAGCGTCGAGATGGTACAGGTGACGCTGACGGAGGGTAGCACTCGGCGTACAGCCTGCCCCACCAGCCCATCAAAAACGGGAGTAACCCCGATATCCTTGAGGTGATGGCTTTGCAGAGGGCCCTCGTCCCGATGGTGAAGGTGGGAGATTGTAACTTCTCGGAGCACCGGGAAAGAGGGGATGATCCTCGAGAAGGTTGCCATGTCTGAATCGTAGCGACGCCGGTGCTCTCGATGAACGAAACGGGTGAAGTTTGCGAGAGCCTGATTGTTGCTTCTTATGTCCGCGTGAACTAGCCAATGATGAGGCCACTGGCTTGCGGAGATTGTCGACCAGGAGCCGTGGTGCAGTGTGAGCTTTTTGACCGATCTCGCGAATCGCTTGGTGTCTATCTCGAAATGTTGAATGTGAGTTAGGGTGTCGAGAAGCTGAACGGAACGAAGCAAGACCAGGGACGAAGCGGCAGAGATGCTACGGTTGACAAGGCGAAGAGAGCAGATGTCTGCCGAGCAGTCCAGCTGCTCGGTAATCAGAGTGAGTATTTCGGATGGTAGGCGGTCCATCGTTGGGCTGGATTGCTTCCCTGGGTCTTGACAAGGCACCCTGTATTTATCTACCACACCTCATGCGAGTTAAACGATTCCTGGATACGCAATGCCAGATACAAGAAACAGAATCTTGGCGCGACGAAATCAGGCCCAAACTTAACATTACTGTGCATCACGCTTGATCTGAAAGTTTTAACAGCATAGAATTCAATTAACTTGTATGTTCAAAGGCCGCCTCGAGGCTGAGAGGCGATGGGGACTGGAGTCGGAGGGTTAGCGGGTGTGATGCTACGCAAGTGACTATTCTTACCTACCCAAGATCAACGAGGGTGCTCTGCGTCCTGTTCTTCCGCTTCCTGTCGATATTCTAAACAAGCAGTTCTCATAATAGTTGCGAGGCGTGCAATAAATTGTTTCTGACGTTCGACTTCACGGCGGCATCTTGAATTCTCTTCTAGTAGCCTTTTTTTCTCCAACTCGTGATTCTGCTGCAATGAGCCCATTTGAAGGCGCAAGGTATCGATTTCAAATTGCAAGGCGAGATGGCGTACTGCAGTTTTGGGGTGTGTCCGGGGAGGCCCATTGGGCTTAGTTTCACTGACGCCCAGAGGCAAGGGTGGGAGGCTTTTGTTCATGTTGGCGTTAGCCTACACAACACTTTAGCGAAGGTCGTGGCCTTTTGTACTGAGGTATGAGACATAATTTATTCGGTATACGGAAAACGGGATGAAAAAAGGCGAGAGAAAAAACAAAACACAAGAAAACATTTACAAAGCCTTGCCGCAGTCATTCCATATCCTGGCTAAGTGCCATGTGAGTAAAGAATCTGTCGAGTCCGGCCATAAGCTGATCCATCTTCTCAGAGAGCTGCTTCTCCTCCTTCCTCATTGCTTGGACCTCCTCACGCATGCCGTCAAGGGAATTGTCTAGTTGTGATTGCTGGCGTTGAATCTTAGACATACTTTCATCGATCTGGTCCAGCCTGCGGGATACCAATGTGCTGTAGCCGAGTCAGAAGTGCCTGTTTCGTGTATTGTTGCGTACTAACGTATTTTCCCCCGATGCTGAAGGCAGGTTGATATTGACGGTGGAGTGGTCGAAGCCAAGTCTGGAAGACGTATTGGCGAACAGGTTATTGTCGATGGGCATATCGATACAACCCCACTGGTTTCCCACGCCGTTTTCCAGTGGCTGCTGTCCGGGGAGCGTCGTAATGAATGCCTGCCATTCGGCCTCGTCGAGAGCGTCAGGAGACATCGGTGGGATGCATGGGTCTTCTTGAGTCCCGGGTGCTGGTGCGTCGGGCGTCTGGCCCGGAGAGAGCGGCATCGGTTCGAGCGAACAAGACGGTGATTCCATGATTCGGTACAAGATGCCAGTATTAGTGGAGGGAGATTATGGTGCCTTTTTAATATGTCGAGGCTCGCCCTGAAAACTGTAAGCCGGGTGCCGTTACCTGTTTTATGGTTGGTCTCGACCTACATAAGCCACCCTCCTCGCCGCCAAGGACATGCAAGGACCAAATCGTACAGAACTAACACTCAACATGGGTTGTATCACAAAGTTCCTTCTATTCTTTCTCATCCCTGCTATCCATGGGTCTTTCACAGGCTGCCTCTCGTCTCCTCAGCTTGATTTGGAGGCCGGCAACACCGTCCTGATCCTTGCGTTAGTCTCTGTCCCCTGTCCACACCATTACGTTGCTCACCAAATACACATACAGTGTCGATCCTCTCGCCGAACGCTGCTCTGCATCTGTCGCTTTCGAGGATGCCGCTTTCCTGCCTACCTATCACACCTTCGAGACGGTGGACTGCTCAGGAGAGCGTGTGGCGAACTTTTCGGTCCCTGTAGGAGCTCCGTCGGGAAACGCATTCATCACATGGTGAGCTATCCTTTCCACGTTCAGCGCAAGCGACATGTTCTAATTTTGGAAGGCAATGTTCGGGCCGGCCGTCCTCATGCTTCAGTGCAAGAATTGCGAAAGGACAGAAGAACGATTCGATGCCCTTGAACTACAGTGGGAAACTGGAATGTGTGGCCTCGGCCTCGAACGGCCAGAAAACAGTTATGTCATCTGGACACACCACAGCCGCAGCTACGGGTTCGAACTCTGGAGAGAATTTGGAGTACACCCCGCCTGCTCCAAGCAGCACTACGCTTCACCCGCAGAAGACATGCACTGATGTCTGATCCATATTCGCACCACCTTCCCGCACGTCTCCACACCACCATGCCCTCAACGTACACGATGCCCAGAGAGCCCTGATTTCTTCTGCTTGAACGCTTAGCTTACTGCACATCTTTTACCTGCACACTCAGTCACTAAACGCTTAGTTGCCTATGCCCCAGAGTAATAAAAATTATAAAGTCGCTGCCTCCCGCATCAATGGTCGTGTGTCGTTCCTTAGCCGTGCATCATTCCTCGCGAAACTATGACTCGCCTTCCTACTATCGTAGAGGAAATCCCTCCCGCGTCTCCGCGGCCAAACTCACAGACCATGTTTGACTCACGCTGGAAATTCGATCCATCTAACACTCGCTTGTTGTATTACCAACAGCCCAGGCCGGCCTGTTCTTGGAGGCAGGGCTACGACAGGGCCCATCGCGATCTGCATGGGCTTCTCGAGGAATTGCAAAATCATATTGATTCACTTGAGATCCGATTGGCCCGCATTGAGCAAACCAGAGTGCCCAAATTGGTATGCTTATGATCTTTTGTCCTAAGAGTTCCGCTAACACCTGTAGGCTTCCTATCGCGCCTCTAGTCCTGCGACGCCGGAAGCAATGGAATTTGCCGAATACAAATGAGGGATCTGTGAATGGGTAGTGCTTCTGCTACTATATCTGTCTCTTTCGGGATATACAATTTACACACATGGCCGGCCCTTTGTAGGAATATCCGTGCTGGTGGTCAAAGGTTCTTGATTGAATAAAGCTATCTGTGTGCACCTATACTTTCCCGATCTGGGTCATCCATTCGCCGGTTCGGTTGGTCCTTCTGCCATTGTAAGAGGAACAGCGGGAATATCACTTCCTTGAAGTACCTCATCAAACCTGACCCGGCGTGCTGGGCGTTCCGTGGAGTCCCCGATGCTCGAAGACGCCCGCTTTGTTCGGGACGGTTGCATGGACCTGATGGGGCGAATTGCTGGATTGCGCGGCGGTAGTGTTATGTTGTCGTGGAGGAATGAAATGTGCCCACTTTGGTTCTCTTCCTCGAGTATAAGGCGATCGCGTTGTTGTTCATAAGATGGGGCGTTATTCATAGGCCGGTCCCAGAATCCGCCGTGCCGTCGTCGACTAACCCTTCGTCGACTAAAACTCTCCTGCGCCTGCGGACTCTCTGTGCGCGCCCTCCTCGTGTGTGTCCCCCTCCGGTCGCGACGATGGGTGTCCAAACGTATGTTATCCAGACGTATGTTGGCCGCAGAGAACGGTATCTGGTTGCTCGCAAATTCCTGGAACTGCGCTTCTATAAAGAAAAAAGCATTCATAAGGTTCTTAAGAACAAAACTAGTCGTCAAGGCGCACGATTTGTTGCTGGCGAGCTGAGGGAAAAATGCTTCTTGCCTCAAAGTGAGATACGTTCGTGTGAATGGTTTACCACACCTCCATTCCGGCAACCGAGAATGTTCGGTATGGACGCATAACGAAGGTTGCTCAATATTCATTTCCTCTCCGTCGAGTTTGGCTATGACAGGGTTGCTGAAGCCAAGGCTGCCAGCCAGCCAGACGATATAACGCTCGAAGTAATCAGAGGGAAGTGGTGATAACCTGACCCCCCGCTGGTCTTGCCGGGGTGCGTCGGACAGAAGATGAGGCCACTCGCGAAGACACCCTAGGAACAACGAAGCGTAGGCGACATCGAATGACGGGGAGATGGGAGCTGCGGACACATGGTGGTGTGACATCTCTAGCATCCCTACGCCGGGTCGACGCCAGTCATTCTTCAGGCTGGAGGAAATTGTCTCTCTCTCCTGGCCTTTCGTGTCGGGTCTCTTGATCAACTTGTTGATTATCTTAGCTCCGAGACCCATGAATTTCATGTTCTCATGAAGAGCCTGGACGCTTGGGATGACGAGGTCTAACGACAAAATTCGTTGCGTCAGTTGGAAGCGACAAGACGGGTCGACGATCCCCTTGAATATGACCCCTTCATCCATTAAACGTTGAATTTCTCGCTTGTCTGTCGGACTCTTCGTCGGGGCCCGATGCTGAAGACATTTTACAGTTTCCAGGTCTGTGGAGGCGACAATAGAGTGATCCCTGGTCGTGGGTGGCTCGCTAAATGGGTCCTCACCTGCTATCCTGCACCAGACGTCGAACGTGTGCTGAAGGTAGTTGCGGATTTGCTCATCAAAATGGAGGGCGATATGCTTGTGAATATTCCCGAGCTGTAGACCTTCTATTAGGCCGGGAAACTCGAGGGTCCCTGTGAAGGCCTCGTTCAAGCAGGTATTCTTAAGTAACCCGTCGAGGCTGATGGTCTTAGGCTTGCTGAGTCGGGCTCTGAGCTCCGTTTTCCTCGCTTCATCCTCTTCACGGATAGCCTCAATGATTCCCCGGTAGATAGAACCATCAGAGTATTGGAGCTCGTGGTAAGAGAATTCAGCTCTCTGGCGGAGGAGACACTGGATCTCGTTAGAAACCTGGAGCTCCTGCGGAAACTGCGACCAGGTCCCCTGGACACAGAACAGTCTGACAGTCCACCAAGGAGTGCACTTGGAATATTCGGCTGCTGCCTTCCGGAGTCGGCCCTGCGTGATAGCGAGGTAGTGGTGGGACAGCAGTGGGAAAGAAGTAGAGTTGGAATATTTTGTATTACCAAGCTGGTCCTGGGTCATGCGGAGTTTCTGGAGGATGCTCGGCAACTCGCTGTGTGTTATGACAGCCTCCATATGATGTTTCTCGTTATCGGGGTCGCAGAGTCCGTCTTTAAAGGCCTTCGCCAGTCGCGCCACATTTTCCGAGTTGTGGTCTCGCCCAACGGCAATGCCGCCGTAGGGCTGCAGCGACGGAAGCGGGACGCGGATGATTCCAACTAGATCCATTGTGTTTACCGGTCAACGATAACGTAGGGACCTTGCGTTAAATACTTGCTCTGTGGACTCTTTCCGTTTTGCAGTTCCCGTTTTGTGGGCTATCAAGTTTACAGTTTGCAGCGTCCTGGAAACAGGATGAGCCGCTCACGGCTGCGATATATAGTCAGGCCAAACAGCCCGACATGGAGAAACTGGGCGGGGAAGACCACCAAAGATACCATGGCTTTTCCTTGGCTTGAGATTCATTGCGGACTTGAAGGACCCATGCTGGCGGAGCACTGTCGTGCGTACAAGTCTTTCTCCGACTCGGATTTGCCATCGCTTACATTGGCCATCGGCAATAAGGTCAAAGCAGCCTATTTGCGCACGCTGTTTCCAGAACAGCACATACCCCACTATGATGGTATTCGGCTGTTACCCATCGGCCCAAGTTCTATAATAGTCGATTGCAACCTTCACGACGTCCAAAAGTTTCCAAGCATCCACGTCCTACCAAAAGCAGATGGCAGGTGTCCACTCTACCACGGAGTTGGAACGTCGATTTTCACCAAGAGTATATCGTCTCGTCAAATCACTCGATTTGCCTATATGACATACTGGCAACTCCTGGGACCCTTTGCTTCAAGCATCATACTATTTTTAGATGATCTCGGGGGGCCATTGGCTGTCGTCGATCGCATCGCAACATGGGCAGCGCAAGCTTTGATATCCCCTATTCAGTGTAGACCTAAAATCCTGGTCATCACCGAACATCCCGCATGGGTCATAGAGCTTAAAGACATGCTCTTATCTAGGCTAACGGCCACGCTAAGAATCAGAGAGCCGGCCGTTACGCGGACGAGGGGGCAGGTTGCCTATATGTTACATCAGATATTCGAGATACGATTCGGATCCTCGGTCAGTGCACTAACCAAACACATGGACGACGCCTTTCAGTCTCGTCAAAATGAAGGATTCCTCTTCAGCGGAATTCATCTGAAACACCTTCTTCGTCTAGCCATCGAGCACTGGTCTACCGGGCGCCAGGGAGCATTTGATTTCCACATTGCTGCTAGGTCGCACCACCCTTTGCCTAGAAATCTGCAGCAGAACATCGCCGACTTCATTAGAGTATCACATTGGCCCCGCAGCAGCCAAGTGGCCGTCGTTGCTTCGGCGTTAAATCTCAACGCTTACCCCCCAGGAATGCACTGTAAGTTTCGGCCATATCTTGAAATACATCCTGCTATGCTAAATATCCTAGTCTTCCCCCCCGAGTCCCTGTTCGACAAGTTCTACAAGCATGCCGTCTCGGGGATGGGATCAGATGCAATGCAAGTGCGCGACGATTTCGTCAAGATGGCGTCATCCATAAAAGCCGGGAACCGATCTTCCGTCGCAGAACACCTACGGCTCCTTGGAAAGAACCACATGACCTGGACACCATGCTACAGTTCAACAGTCTGCTTGGTGTGCTTGGCACAAGAGCCATCCGGTCCGTTCCTAGAATGTGGGCACCGCCTTTGCGAACCCTGCATCATCGTTGTGGGACAGTCTTCCGAATCGGATCCATGGCACTTTACCGTACCAAGATGCCCACTGTGTGGGATTCCCAATGACGAGACTTTTTCTTTGCGGCCTCCAACAGCCGGAGTCCGTGTGCTCAAAATCAGCGGGGATATTTCGAAGAAATTCGCTGCGCATCAATTCCTAAAAGAACTGCAGCGTCTGATCGGCCTTACGGAATTCCCGTTAAGAAATCATTTCGATGTGGTATATGGCACGGATATTGGTCAGTGACTCCTAGCACCTTATACTCCACAATACTGACCAACACAGGTGCCTTCCTCATCCATGCTATATTTGTTGAGAAATGGACGTTAGAGGACTGCAAATATCACCTTCGCCGAGTTAATGGTCTCTCGAGGCAAGCAGAGAGGCTATTTGGGAACGGATTCGCTGGGTGGTCTCACAGAATCAAGGGACTTTGCAGATCAGGAATGTCTTGGTCGAATGGCCAGATCTGCGCGATCTCGTCCCTCGACCATGAGAAATTCTCGTTCGGAAAAGATCTTGACTGGAGCCTCGATAAATTATTGAGGCTGAATGGACCGTGTGTGAACATTCAGACAGGGGGGAGGTCATACTCGAACAGAAGCGAGGCTAGGTAAGTAGCTCCCTCCTTGACTGGTATGCCTGCTAACCTTTTAAAGTGATCAGGCTCCGGATGTTGTCATTGGCTACAGTGACGGGTGCTACAGCCCAGGGAAGCTGGGACCTATTTCAAGCAAGGTGCTCTCATGCCTTCTCTACATCGAGCTTCTGTCAGTCCCTACTGCAGATGCGATGCCTGCCGGGGTCCGCCTAGCGCTGCGGTGCCGTCTACCGCCGGGGCTACCGCAGCTGGATTTCCTAATGCGACTTAGAAAGGCCAATGGAAAGTTGCACTACCGCTCTTATGGTGGACCGTTCTCAGTCGAAACGCTGGTTACACAGTCAATGATCGAACGATGCCAGGCCGGGCATGGATTTTGCAAGCACCTGACTATAAACATAGAGTCGCTTGATGCGAAGCTCGATATTAGGGTGGACGGTATAGGCGGGTCTCTGGAGCATATCAGCAACTGCCCCTATAGCCTGATGAGATTAATATCAGACCAGGGCGCCCACTGTGTTTTCGGGCGGAAAGACCATAGAAGCACCGTTGTTGACGATCAGGTCAGATCATCGTTGGCAGACGAAATGGACAAACTGGACGACGCACTGCACGAGGTTATCTCGTGGATCTAGCATGTGGAATTCGTAAATAAATATTTTTCGTCAAGTCTTGCTTCAAAATTTGATCACTCTGCGGAAAGTCCGATGGGACGTATGACGGCAACATGCAGGGAACAAGTAACTGCGGTTTCATGACAGGGAACTGTATATGGCTGTTCATTGATAACATGACAGGGAACTGTGGATGGCTGTTCAGTGATAACATGACAGGGAACTGTGGATGGCTGTTCAGTGATAACATGACAGGGAACTGTGGATGGCTGTTCATTCATGACAGGGAACCCGTTTTTTGGGCAACATGGAACTGTTTCTAGATGACAGGCAATAACGACAGGAAACTGATTTTTACGACAGGAAACTGTTTTCTACGACAGGAAACTGTTTTCTACGACAGGAAACTGTTTTCTACGACAAGAAACTGTTTTTTATGACAGTGAAAGGTGACAGGCAAGTGGCTAGATGACAGGAAACTGACAGGGAATGATGACAGGGAACTGACTACCGTTATTTGACGACAGGAAACTAGAGAACATCCTGTTCAAAAGATCCCTGGCGATAAGCCAAAGTATAAATTCTTCGCACTTGTCTACCGGACGCAAAAGAAGGCCCTTGAGCTAATGAGCCTACCATGTCGGCCGAGCCTATGGACATCAACACGGAATCTGACCCAGAGGTGGGGTTGGAAGACAGTGTCGCAATCGATTATATGAACGCAGGCGCTCCGAGGCCCAAGCCCCCGAAGAAAAGCCAAAAGGCCATAAGACAGCCTAGCCAGTCGATAGCAAAGCGCCGAATTCATAATAAGAGACGACCACATGAGCTGCTAGGGAAAGACACGGGGCAGAACCCCAAGAGGAGGTTGGCACGTGTGGCTTCTCTCAGCCGCAAGCTCATTGGTCACAATCCTTTCGATTCCTTTGCTGATAACTGCGAAAAAGCCATCCCGGACTGGTTGCTACTGCTAGGCAAAAGCACTCTACCAAGTGGCGTTAAAAGCTCGGACCCATGTATCATCACCGCGTTCAAAGCCTTGGACAGTGTCATCTGTGGAGAGCAAGGGACATTCCTCCTCCGGCGGTTGGCTTATGTCCAACTGATGCGACTCTTTACTTCCCTTGAAGCTATCATCAAGTCTGAGAGGGAGATTAACCAAATATCACGAGAGCCTGGTTATGGCAACGCGAGCATCGCCATTGATATATACATGAGCGTCCAGGAAAGCCATTTACATCCCGACGATTTGCGGCGTGGCCTATGGGAACGCAAGCGAACCGGGAGGCGCTGGGCCCACCTGACGGCACCGTCTCCGCTCCTTGCCATGATGTATTCGACAGCATCTGACCAGATTGTGTATGAGTCCCCTATCCCTCATTATGGCCACCGCGCTAACCGTCGTTTAGAAAAGATTTTAGAAAATTCGACGCCACGTGTTTGAAGCTGGCGGGCACTAAAATTTTGGCAGAGTGCCCAGACCGACTACTGCATGTGTGCGCTCATCTTACGGAGAAAGCAGAAGCAGCTGTTGGAACCAGTCGTCTATTTGACATGGGCCAGATTTCAGCTGTACAGATCCAACGAATCTTGCATGAGCAAGGTTAACTTGGGCTAAACGTTGGGCATGCAAGAAACGAAAGCGGGGTAAAAACAGTACTTCAACAACTCGAGCATTTAACATCCATCACCACCTCAACAACACATTTACGAAAAAAAGCTTGTGCCACTTGCTTCCGTCATGTCAATCACAGCCGCTAGACGACAGCAGATCGATGCAATTCAGCAACAAATAAACGACTTCCTCAGCTACATTACGGAGAAGGAAGGGGAGATAACCACAATGCTTGCCTTGCTTGAAACCGTCTCTAAGGAGGATATGGCACGAATGTCCCGCAGCGCTTCGTCTTCTACCACGACGCGAAAGCGCGGCGAAACCATCGCTATCGAATATGATTGCGGACATCAGGGAGTCTATTCGGTTGAAGAGTATCGAAATTGGGAAATTGCAAGCCGAGAAGGAAAGTTTGGAGAGATTCGAAAGGGGCATCTGATATTGTATCTATATTTTTCAAGATTTCATTTCCCGCTGAAGTTTACATATCAAATTGTGAAGCTCTAACGTTGGGTCAGGCTTATAGAGGCCGTTCTCCTTGAGGGTTTCCGTGTGTTTCTCGGATGCTGCCTGTCTGCGACAGGCTTCTTCCATGAGGTCCTTGTTCTCCGGGAGCTGCATGTATTGCGGGACAAATTGAGACGGAGGTTTTTCAAAGTCATATAACGTATGGTAGTATATGTCGATTGTTTCGGAATGGTAACGGAATATTTCGGCGACGGGTAGCCAGGAAATTGGCAGATCTCGGCCCCAATCTGATCTCAATTTGTCGGAGCCTTGCCTCTCAGCGAGGAGCATTTGAAGCTTGGAACATACTGCACCGTATTGGCCCTCGCCTAGGCCCTGTCCGGAGATCCATATGGGCGGAGTCAGTAATTGGTGAGGAACCAAAGCTGCCCACTCCCAGTCGACAATTCCGCAAATGTCAAGATTTTTATCAACTATAATGTTTGGGGGCCTCATATCCATGTGGCATAGTACAAACGGGCCATCGTTAAACCCGGGCACTGCCATTAGGCGATTGAGGATTTCCTTGAGCTTGCTTAGTGCGAACACATCCATTTGTGCACTTAGCGCGGTAGGGTCGCTGACAGGTTCCTGAAAGTATTTCTCGAGGAGGACCATCTGGAAGGATATATATTCCTTTGGGGAGGCGAATGGTGCTAGAGGCGGAGGAATGAGACGCCCTTGGACTTGGAGCTCGTTGAGATGCATGGAAGCAAGAGGGCCGACGATTTGGTGGGCCGGGTCTCTTGGGTCGGGCATCAGGGAGCCACCTGAAGGAAACTCGAGTCCACGTAATTGTATGAAGATATCGATGAATTGGTAGTATAAGTGCTCCCGTTGTGAGTCTTCTAGGGCCTTGACATCCAGGGACCTGCCGGGGATATAGTCGAGAATGATGAAGACATGCGATCTCCCGTCGTAGTTGAGCTGCTCATTTCGGCCGTATGCGTGGACAGTTGGAACGGGAATGGTCGTGTTGTTCCGAATGAGACTGCCTCTTCTTAGTCCATATCTAGTAGAATCGTACGAGACACTCACGTCATTGTGGCCTGTTCCCGCTGAACCTTAGCCCATGGGTCGTGGACCGTCTCTTTGGGAATTCGAACGGCCCATCGTTCGCCAGTATCGGGAAACTCAACGAAAACGCATTTATTGAAGCTCCCTTCAGAAGTCCCGAAAACATGGCACGGGTGGCCTTCGTTATGTCGAGACGCGAGACTCTGGATGGCCCTATGGTCCAGGCCAGACGTGACTCGTTCCTCGTCGACTCTGCGTTGCTCGGGGGGTCCGTGGAGGATGACTCTAATGGCGGCGGTCAAATATCGAAAACTAGTGGCAAACATGCGCGCAATCTTGGTGAAAGCAGTTACGACAGGCGGCGGCCCGAAGTAAACCAGCTGGTCGAGCATGCGATACATTTTGACAAGAAGAATGATCAAGGTCCTGAGTTTCAATCTAACGGTCGAGGGCCTAATGCAGCAGGTTACGACGATTATGTAAACACTGCCAAGGGTGCGACGCGTGCATCAAGCCTCATGTACAAGAAATGATTATTAAAAGCTTTCAACTCGTTCGTAACTCCGCAGCCGCGACCGTAGCACAGTCTCCCCTATGAAAGGAAATAAAAGGGACTCTCTATGTGCTTTGGTCGTATGCTTAAGTTGTTAATTGAAGGAAGCTATCGTACAAACAATCTGCAGTTGAAGCCGTTACCCGTTTAGTGCCTGAGGCACCAATTGAGCCCAAGGCAAATATCACACATTTCGTCAATGCCGTATATACTTATTTACACGAACGCTTCAGAACAATTCGGATCGGAGACTTTGGAGACTGGATTCCTGCTTCACTCGACGTCCTGAGCCTTACAATAGGCTTAAGACGTACTTGATGCTCGTGGAACGCGTGGGCACGAAACGCTGCGTCATCATCCAAGACCTGCGCCGCTTTCTTGCATCTCTCCACCGGGCAAGGGATCTGGCGGCCGCGTAGCATGTGGAGATGCCGCTTCTCAACATGCTTCCACATCGTTGTCACTCGGGTGAAGGTCTTTCCGCAGAATAGGCAGGGTTCGGGGCTCTGCCGCCCTTTGGCTACGGGACTGAAAGACAGCTTTGCTGGTGCTGAGTTGAGCGGGGTGGCAGGTTTGATCGTGGGGAATGAGTGGGGGGCTGGAGCTGGAAGGGTGGCTGCATCTCTGATCAGCGCGGCATAAGGTGGCTTCGATCCTCCTGTCTGCGAGGGCAATGTCGAGACCATTGGTGAGCCTGCATCCGGTTGTGTCTCCTTTGTTTCGACCTTCCAGGCAAGGGCCATCCATGCATTGATAGCGTCGATTTTCCGCTGCACTAGTTGCTCGTCCGACAGATTGGTGTCGAGGTCGCCGAGGATTGCAGCCACGCGCCGACGCTCCGGCTGGCTGAAGGTGACCGCTCGGAGCGGCATTGCTGCCTCATGACGATCCAGCAGCTGTTTGTTGAGCTCCTCCTCATTCTTGAGGTCGAAGTGATGACGACGGGCGCTCTTGGCCACCCGCCGCCGGTGTTTTTGGGCCTCTGCTCTCCGTTGATTCAGCAATTGATCATAGACAGCCTTGTCTGGGCCTGTTGCCAGGCACGCCCGGCCAGCCCGGCTCTCTAGGGTGCACCGCAACGTGTTGATCTTGTCCTCCAGAGCACGTGTTATGGCGTTGGGACCGATGACCTCCATCATCTCGTCCGTGGCCAATGTGGGCGCTTCCTCGTCTATCTGGATCCCAAGCTGGTTGAAGAGAGCAAGATATGGCGATCTGCTTCCGCGGCCGAGAAAGGCGTCTTGGGTTACAACATTTGTCCGGGCGTTGTTGTAGAATTCTTGGAATGTGCTGTCATCTTGATGACGAGCAACTTGCTTCCGAATTGTCGGTCGGCAGTTCGCTATGCAGTGTTAGCGAGCATAAAGGCAGGCAGGCTGTGCAGGACTTACTGTCAATTGCCTCAAGGTTACCACGGCGGTAGTCGTAGCTCTTCAGGTTACCCGGCAAGCCTGCTGCCTTGCCGAGCATGGTAGATGAATGGTCGAATTGGTGCCGTGTGAGAGGTTGGTTAGACTTGACGTATCCCTCGGGTGACTTGACAGACTGTCGGAAGACGGGCGTGTGCATGAATTCTGGTTTCCATGTGAAATACACGCCTCGTTTGTTGATTTTGGTGCGGAAGAAGGTCTCAGCCCGTGTGTACCCTTCATTCTCGACGACGCCCTCAGCGAGTGCCTTGGCAAGCAGGTGGGAAACGGGACAAAGGACTGGCAGGTCTTCCTCGATAAAGATGAAGTTCGTCGGGCGCTGCTGCCTCTCGTGTCCCTTGTGAAATCGGAGAAGCACCGTCATAGCAAGCCGATCTCTCCCGCCATCCATGAATGGGTCTTGCACGATCCAGAGCTTGATGTCCTCCCAGCAGAGCACTTTTTTTGCTGCATGCGTCCTCTCGTCTTCCTTGCCGCAAACCCAGCAAGGCCCCCGGGGTGGAGCTGAATATTCATGGTCACTTATGTCGGTGAAAGCGTCGAGGTCGTCGTAGTACTCCTTTTTGATGGCCTCAATGTTCAACGCTTTAGAGTAGACAAACTCGTGCGGTCGGCCACCGGTGAACATCAGGAAGTGGCGGAGCGTTGCGTCGTCAAGTCGGTCTAGACCGATGTTGAACATGACCTTGCAGTCACGGACCCATCGAAAGTGAGACAGGTAGAGGTGCGCGTCGGGGCCGATATGGTTCTTGACTTTCGGCTCGGTTCTCAGTTTGTGCCTGCTTTTCATGATGTGCGAGACGTAGGTAAGGGCATGACACCGCAGCTCAGGGTCGACGGACCGGCCAGTGTACTTCTTGTGGAGGACCCATAGCTGCCGAAGATATTGCTCAAGCGATGATTTGGCTGTGACTTTGGCACCCGGTCTCTTGACGCAGAAGAGCAGAAAACTGTCAATCATGCCTCTGTTATCGTAGGTCATGACTTGGAGCTGGGCCCGCCAGTCCTCATACTGCATCCAGACACAGAATTTTTCCCATCGTCGCTGGGCGACAACGGTGTTTCCAATGGAGCTTTCCGCATGCCGCGGCCTCATGGGCCGGCGAGAATTTGCCTTGTCTGCAGCATCGCGAAGCTCGCTAGGTGTGATTTCAGTTGCATCTGAAAAGTCGCTTTCAGCGAAGTCTCGTTGGACTCGGGACAGGAGTGGGTCCATGATGGAGGCAGTTGACAGATGAATTTAGAAGCTGAGAAGGGCGACGGGGATAGAGATGAGAGAAAGAAGTAGAGGCAGAGGGAGAGTGACATTTTAGCCTCGCCCTTTGGTGGCCAATTTCCCGTTTTCTGTGTTGGTTCTTGCAGGCAGACACAGGTACCCAGAGGAGGGGAAGTACATGAGTGCCGCTCGAGAGGTACATGGTTTCTTGGCAACATGTACCTGCTTGGGGGCGCTGGAACCTGTCGCCTCCAGCGTCCAAAAACGGCCCCCTGGGCAGCGTCACACGCACTTTAGCTGTAATAGCAGTCAGTTTAGTAGGTGCCCGTACAGAGTGTACCCCTGTGGGCTGTGGGCTATGGGCTGTGGGCTATGGCAGCCAAGCTGCTGGTCCTACCAAAACGTGGCACTGGCCGCCGCTCCAGCGATTTTAATAGCGGGAACAGCAACGCCGCCGCCGAGACAACAGGCCAATAAAAGAGCCTCATATAACCCCACATGCGCTTCCAGTCCAGGTTAAGCTGCAAGGGTCCAGCCGTAGACGGAAAAAAAAAAGTTGCAGATGCTTGCGATTACAAGTGAAAGAGAATCTCAACATCAACCAGAGATTTCACTTTCTTGGAACATCATACGCTGTTTTTTGGCAAGTTACCGGGAATCAGGGTTCCCTAGGTCTCTCTGTGTATATTTCCTCAGCCACCCGGCTCCAAGGTCTTGTGCAATCCTCCATCCCTCGAGGATAGAGAGGCTCGGCAGTGCACTGGTACACTCAACACCAGTCTCTTTCTTCTTCACCTCTATACTCACATATCGCGGCCATTGAGAGCCCCCCAGTGCCTCTCATGACCTCTATACTACCCCCGGATTTCCGGGTACTGTGCCGGAAACTCACATCTGTCCCTCCGGCGCAGCTCCCTCACTGCCTCCCCTCACTCGTCAACCATGTCCTCCGCTGCAAGCACCCGCTATCGACGCCTACAGATGCAAAGGCCAAGGGTGAGGCGGCCGAGAGCGCCTTGCTTGTGAACAAGTTCAAGACAAGCATCACCACTCTTCTCAACAGCCGTACGCGCGAGGCGAGGTTTGCTGCCGTGGCTCTCGTCAAGGCTGCCGTGGACGTGGGCGGCTGGGAAGTGCTAAAGGACGTCCGGCCATGGGTGCAGGGTCTGCTGTCCATTGTTCAGGTACGACAATGATCTTCATGTCGGAATAGCTCTTATGAAGACTAGATACTGACATGAGCGGTGTAGAAGGGAGATCCGCTGCCGATCAAGGAGCTGGCCATTGTGGCTCTGACGAGGGTATACGTGCTCCTCCAGCCATACCAGACCCTCACGAGGGAGATCGCCACTCCCACCATCCCTGCGTTTGCGACGGCATGTGTGCAGCTCATCAAGCCGTCCGGCTCAGACGCCATCACAAACACCCCTCTGGACGTGGTAGAGACCATCTGCGACGCCTTCTCGACACTTGTGCCCCTCTACCCCGCCACCTTCCGCCCCTTCAGCAACCAGACCCAGGCGGCCATCAGGCCGTTCCTCGCCCCCACCGACGAGGACAGCTTCACTGCGCCGGCGTCCCTGACCCAAGCGGCGAGGAGGCTGGTGGCATCCCAGCATTTCGTGTCCGCCAAGTCGGGCGGCAGCGATGAGTGGGCCAAGCTTGTCGACAGCGTCCTCGCCGAGTTCCACGACACGGCCGACCAGGTATTCCGCGCCATCGACGAGTCGTGGGAGCCATCGGGCGGCAGCTCGAGGCCCAAGGTCCAGATAGACCAGGTGCCCTCGGGCGGAGGCTCGGGTCTGGCAAAGTTCCCCGCGTGGCGCGGCATCGAGGCGGGGTCGCAGCGGCTGGCCGGCCTGCTTGACTACCTTGGCGCCATCCTGAGCCACACCACAAAGGGCGCGGTGACGGTGCCCCTCACCAAGGTGACCGACGCCGCGACGCGCGTGTGTCTGATAGCGCGCCTGTCTCCCAAGACGCAGACGTGGGACCAGTCCCTGCAGACGACGCCTGCGATCGGGAGGGAGGAGAAGGACGAGCTGTGGAGCGTCGTTCCCGACATCCACATGGCGGCCCTACGACTCGTCCAGGCCCTGTTCCTGCAGCTGAAGGACGACATGCGCCCGTACGCATCCGAGACGCTGGACCACCTCGTGCGCGTCTTTAACTCGGGCATCAGCCTCCCTGAGGTGCGCTCGACGAGCTACGTGACCCTCAACCAAATTCTGGCCGTCTCCGGGCCCACGCTGCCCAAGGCCATGGTGGACATGCTCCAGCCCGTCATCGGCGCCACGTGCCGCGACCTCCAGGAGGACGCCGGCCACCTCAAGCAGGCCAAGAAGACGCCCGCCTCGGTCACCGACACCAAGAAGAATAGCCTTGCCTCCAACGCCGACCTCTTCCTCCAGCAGCCGTCGCAGCTGGCCGCGGCCGAGTCCAAGGCCGGTCACCTCGACGCGGGCCACCGATCCGCCGCCGCCGCTCTTCTCACCGCCTTCTTCTCCAACCTCAACCAGAAGCACCTCAAGCCCAGCCTGCGCAGCCTTCTCGACCAGACGGCCATCATCTCGCGCAACCGGGACGCCATGGTCGCCTCCGTCCTGAACCCGTACACCGACCCCCGTGGGCGCAGATACCCCAGCATCATCCCCCACCTGACGCAGCAGTTCCCCGAGGACCAGGGCCTGGAGATTCTGCGGTCCAACCTCCGCATGGATGGTGCTGTCGTCGGAAATGGAGAGCAACCTCTGAGCGATGATGAGGATGGGGACGAGGACGAGGACGAGATCATGGGTGGTGACGATGAGGTCATGGCTGACGCCGAGGCCGCCGACGACACCAAGGAGGACGAGCAGAATGAGTCCCTCAAGCCGGGCGTCCTACCAGCTGGACCTCAGATGGACATTCCCGTCCAGAGCAACCCCTTTGAGTCTACAAAAACCGAAGTGGCAACAGTGTATGGCAGCTCTACCGAGGTGCGACCGAGGGCCAGCTCCCCGCCCAAGAGGAAGCACGAGGAGCCGTCCACGGTGGCCCCCAAGAGGCAAGAGCTCGACAGGCCGGCAGAGCCCGTGCAGCCTATCGCTTCGTCCAAGCCCGTGGAGCAGGATGACGACGATGACGATGACGAGAGTGTACATCTGAACATGGACCTGGAGGACGATGACGACGACGAAGACGAGTAGTAATAGCATGAAAACGTCTAGTCAATCTTTCGAAGTGTATCCTGAGTTGGAACACGCGTCTTAACGGTATAATAGATAGTACTCAAAAATAAACTACTACCTATAATATATCATGAAATGAAAGTTCCCATCAAACGCCCCAATCCGAGAGAAGTTTCTACATCCCCAGCAACGGCCCAGAGTCCGAGTTCTTCAAGACCCAAAATATATAATCTATTGCCCAAAACCAAATGCCATCGAAACAGGAAAGAAGGAAAGAGAAAACGGTGTAAGAAGTACAAGAGGGTACGGGGACGCACAACCTCAATCTCTCAGCCACGCTCTCCTCTTCTCCTCCTTCCTGGCCTTGCGCTTCTCCTTGAACGCCTTGAGCTCCGACTTGCTCGGCTTCTTATTGGACCTCTCAGCCCGCAAGCTGCGCCCGTTGTGCGTATTGGCCGCGGCATCGACGTCAAAGTAGGAGTTCATCTGGCGCCGCGACTTGGCCTCGTTGGTGTGCTGGTCCGACGCGCCCTCTCCGGCCTGGAACTGGCCCGTGAAGCGGTTGAACTGGGCCGTCGAGGAATACGGATCCGCGACCCCGCCCACTCCCGCCCCCACTGCACCAGCACCAGCACCATCGTCTTCCTCGCCTTGGCCCTTTGCGTACCACGCGTTGGGGTCGTAGTCGCCGTGGATGGCGGGGTTGTAGCCTCCCACTGCGGCGCCACCACCACCTTCGGCAGGCAGCGGCGGTGCACCGGGGGCGGCGGCGGGAGGGGCGGTGACGGCGACGCGTGGGTTCTCCCACTGCGACTTGCCGGTGAAGCGATTGTGGAAGAACCACGACTGTGCGCTCGGGTCCCACTGGCAGTCCCAGCCGTCGTCGTCGGGGGTGGCGGCAGGAGGTGCCTCCTGCGGTAGGGGCGGAGCATCAGAGGCGGGCACGGGCTCCTTTGGTAGCGGCGGTGCCTGGTTGTCGTCACCACCCGATACGGCGGACTGGCGACGGCTCGAGTGGACGGGTGAGGCAGCGCCTTCTTCTTCCGAACTGGCGCCGTCCTCACTCTCGTCTTCTCCCTCTTCTACTGATTCCCCCTGCGGTGTCTGTGTCTCTTCTGTCGGCGAACGTTGTTGTTGTGTTTCCGACGGCGCTTGTTGTGTGTCGGCTGAGTCGCGCGCATCCGCATCGACAGCGGCGGCGGCGACTGGGAGTTGGGGGCTCGCTGACGGAGACATGGTTTGCTGCTCCTCCTTGCGCCTCTCTATCCCTCTTGTTTCTCTTGTTTGTCTGGCCTTGATTTACTTCGGCTGTTTATTCCAGGGTTCCTGCTGTTGGGAAATGGTGAGCAATCGCGGTAGGATTTGTAGTAGTCATTATGATACTTAAGCACCTCTGAGCGGCTTAAAATCTCCCAGCCCTACACGACGAGTGTCGCGCTTGTATATGTGTGTCTGCGTGTGTGCGTTTTCACGTGAGACTTTCTTTTAGAGGAGTTGTCGAAAGACGTAAGAGTGATGCTGGAAAGACAATTTTTGGATGCGCCGAGCTCGTGCTTGCCAACTTGTCGAAGCCTGCTGTGATTACGTAACGCTACGGAATATACAGTGTGCGTCTGAGCCTAGAATCCAATGATCGGTGATCCGTCCAAGGGTCCTCCACTGGTATTTAGGACTCCTAGTGTACCCCGGTGCTCCAGGCAGTCTATTTGAAGTCGAAGGCGTGGCCGCGTACTCTACATTCAAGTATAAACACGATTCCTCCATTGAACGTACTAACATGTAGCAGGCTCGTTTTCACATCTTCACAACGCGTACTGGAACTTCTTGGAAACGACAACTTCCTCCGCTTCAGCAACCTGTACTTCAGTCTCCACGGCAGGTAGTCCCGCATCACCCTTGCCGTACCTGTTGGAGTACCAAAACACAAACAAGGCGGTCAGCAGCAACAGCCAGGCGACGCACTGCAAGCTCAGGACAGCAATGAGGCCATCGAGATACTTGGGCTTGTCCTCCTGGCGGAAGATCTGCGACGCAAACGAGTTGGCCACGTTTGTGAGCATGACGTACAAGGCCGAGAAGATGGAGCGCTGCGTCGGCGTGCGGGCGTTGGACGTGATCCAGATGATGCCCAGGACGTACGGCGGGGCCCCGATGGCAATCATGGACTGATAGACGCCGTACCGCTTCCACACGCCCACGTTACCGGCGGCCTGCAGGGCGCGGAAGACGCCCGTCAAGATAGGGTAGGGTGCCAGGAAGACCAGTGCCCACAGGCCGTGCCTGCGCGTCATGCCAACGAGCCTCCCGGAGAGGATAATGATGGGCAGCGAGCACCACACCCCCACGCTGGCCAAGGCGTTGCCTCTCAGAGTACCGAACCCAAGCTCCGTGGTGATCTGCGAGTTGTACGTCTCGAGGCAGACGACGGGGCCGGTCAGGGCCGCCACGAACAGGAAGAGAAACCACATCCTCCAGGCCCCGACGGCGTGGAGAACCTCCCTGGGATGGATCTTGAGCCTCTGCTTCTTGTTCTTGGCCGGATCGTCGAGGAGCAGTCTCGTCGTGAGAATGTGCTCCTGGCGGCTGCTGAGAAGGCGGACGCCGGGGATCAGGGTGCGCGTGTCCGACGTCGAGCGGGGCCACCACAGCAGAGCCAGGATGCCAATCAGGACAGAGATGGCGCCCTCGACGATGAAGAGCCAACGCCAGCCTTGTATGCCTCTCTGTCCATCGAGACCCAGGAGGCCCGCCGCGAACAGGCCGCCGCAGCTCTTGCCAATGTAGCTGCCCACCCAAAAGTACGAGGCTCGAGGCGCAAAATCTTGCCTGGTGTAGAACGTGGACATGTAGTAGACGGTGCCGGGGATGAAGCCGGCTTCGGAGATGCCCAAGGCGGCGCGGCAGACGTAGAAGCCGGTCCGGTCTCGGATCTCGGAATGCAGGGCCGCGACCACACCCCAGACAATCATCTGGCAGGGGATCCAGTACTTGGCACCGATGCGTTGCAGAAGCAGGTTGGACGGCAGCTCGCACACGACCACCATGATGTACAAGACGGTCTGGCCATTGGCGACGATGGACTGGTCAATATTGATGTCCTGAAGCATTCCCGAAGTCAAGGCAGGTCCGCTGTAGTCTGGCATTAGCACGGAATTGCACCAGAAGATGACCATTATTCTCTTCTTCGTTCTTGTTGATTCGAATTGCCAACTCACATGTTGCCTCGGTCGATTTGCTGGGAGAAGAAGCCGAGTATCAGCAAAGGCAATACCATCAAGTCAAACCTAGAGCGTTCATTGTCATTAGCCACATAGACACAAATGGCGACAAGACATGTAGGAGGATGCACCTTCGAACTGCCCTCCTCTCTTCCTCGGACGTCCAGTCAGTCTGGGGGGTATTGGGGCTCGACTTCCGCATGTCATCTTGCGCCACGGTGGTGATCGAGATTCGATCCAGGCCAATACACGCATCTTCCGTCGCAGCGTCGGTACCCATGATGCTGGCTGGCTGGTGCAGGTTCTAACAAGCGCGATTGTGGGCGGGGCCTTCAAGTATCCTCAGCGGCATGGAAAGAAATGTTGACGGCAGTTTCATTCTTATCACGCGGGCTCCGACATGAATTTATACAGAGTGAAAAGCACCGCGAGCACTGATATCCGGGGTTCAAGGCGGAAACACACATATACATGGATCCCGTTGGCCGTGCACACGCGCGGCCTCCTCTGTCTTCAGGCGGTATGGGCGTCAAGGGATGAGGATATCATTCATTGTACGATGGCGTTATCTACAAGAGATATAGTGTCATCGCGGCCCGGGGTAAGTTGCAGTTCCTCCAAAGCCCTTTGAACAATAGCAGAAGTCCAAGATTTGACCACATGTATGGGGTTAGGAGACGGGTGTGATAGCGGAGCCGGAGGCGGAAGCGGAAGCGGAAGCGGAAGCGGATAGGCAAAAGTGGGGCATCAAGTCGCCCGTCGGTCCTCCGTATAAGCCCCGATTCCAACGCCCATACACGGTCGTGATTTCCTTAAAGCCTTCGCGTATTGAATTGACGTGACTTTTGAAGCTCATATGTTTTGTTTGTTCAAGAAGTTGTCGTCATTGTTTCCCTAGTGCACGTCATCACCATTTCTTCAACTCTCGAAATTAACATCCAGCAGCACATATGCCCGTCACAATCCATGTTCTGGGCAGCGGTTGTCCAACACCCACGCCGGACCGGTTTGGAACCTCATTCGCCATCGTGACGGAAGATGAGACTCTCATGGTCGACTGCGGTCCAGCAGCGACATGGAAGCTTTCCAAGGCCGGGCTGAACCCGCGAGACGTTGACGCACTCTTCCTATCCCACCACCATTTCGACCACAACGTCGACGTACCCTGTCTGCTTCTCACCCGTTGGGATCAGAATGTGAGTTCTGCTAGCCCTCATCCTAAATATCACATTTGCTCAGCAGCAGACGCACGTACACATGTATTGACAGAAAGAGTCCCAAGGCCAAGAGCGACAAGCCCATCAACGTCTTTGGACCGCCGCCCACGACCCAATTCTGCGCCAACCTGGTGGGCGCCCATGGGGCTTTCCAGCCAGATTGGCACGCAAGGTGCGAGTGGCACCAGTCCAAAAGGGTCTACCAGGAGCGTGGCGGTGTGCTCCCCCGCCACGGCCCCGTCGTCCAGGCCACCGACATCCAGCCTGGCTGGACCCTTTCGGGGCGCAGCTGGAAGGTCAAGGCCGGCTACGCCGACCATGCCCAGCCCTGGCTCGAATGCGTGGGCTATCGCTTCGAGTTCTCCAACGGGAGAACGGCCGTCTTCTCCGGGGACACAGGCTTCTGCGAGGACATGATTGCGCTGGCCAAGGACGCCGACTACTTGTTCTGCATGTCCTCGGGTGCCAGCATGAACCATTCTGTCGCCCTAGGCGAGTGTGCGCAGGGGGCAGCCGATCCCAAGGATGCCGGACGGATGGCGCAAAGGGCTGGTGTCAAGACGCTCGTGCTTGTTCACCAGGGTCCTGCACAGGCCCTGGAGGAGAACTGGCAGCAGTCCATCGACCTTGCGAAGGCTGAGTTCGAGGGCAAGATTGTGTTTGGCGAGGAGATTACCAAGTTTGAGCTGTAGCTTGGGTGGGATACTGTGCCACCAGGTGCATGTGGTTTTGACCGACGAGCTTCCCATGGCGGCATCAGGGGTGTAGACCCATATAATGTACATGGACTTGTTGTAAGTATTATTCCAGAGGAAAATATACATCAGGCAGGCCAAAGTCGTCGGACCAGGTGTTGTTCTCGCCAAGGGGACCGAAGAAAAAGTGGTTCATGGGGAGACTCAAATCGTGCTCGTGCCATGCGACCCCATCCTGCCCATCATGAAATGGAGAGACAGACTTCTCGCCTGACAGGAGACCGCCCGTTGGCATGTTGTCGGCGACGAGTGAGTCTTTGTCGATGGGGGTGATTCGTGGTAGGCGACGGGTGGTCGAGGCGCCACTTGGCTCTCCCGAGACCATGTCCGAACGGAGCCCCGTGCCCAGCACGGAGTTTCGCACATTACTCCCCGGACCATCACGGTCTATCAGAGACGAAGAGAAGTCTAGGATATGGAGTATTCCAGAGACATCAATGCTTACTTCGTCATCCGTGCTAGGTGCATGTGGGTTGGTATGTGCCCACGCAGCCATATCTGTCTCCAGTTTCCGGAGCTTGGTAGCCTAATGATGAGGTGTCTGTCAGTGATGAATTTTTCCGTGATTCCAGATATTGTGTTGCCTTGGGGTATGTCAGTATTTCAAGTTCAATGTCGACCCACCAGTCTGTCTGCGTAGGCCCGCTTGCCGCTTGCCCTGTCGATGTAGTCGAGGCACTGGTCAAACTTGCCCCGGCCCTTCCCACTACCGCCCTTGCCCGGCGAGAGGCTATGTTGCAGATCAATGGTGGCCACCACACCCATGGCCCAGATGGTCAGGTGGTCGGTCAGATAGAACCGTCTCGAGTTCATGAATTCGAGATAGTGCATGATCCAGGAGGTGTGGTTGGATACGGCAAAAGCTGTCTGGTGCAGGAATGAGTCGGCCACGTTCCGAGCGCTCCGGACTTGAAGGGTAAGCAGCAGTGGATGGTTGAGGACGCAAAAGAAGGCATGATAGACAATCCTCCCGAGAATCCAGGGCTGCCAATACGTTGGAAACTCGTGGGCCTTGTCCGAGGTCACCGCCGACAGGTTGATGGAGCGATACCTGTGTACCAGGGGCTGCTCGTGGGCTTGGTTCATGAGTGCCCTTGTTGCCTTGGTGTATAGTGAGTCTTGCGACCAGGGAAAGTCGCTGTGCGCATCTGTTGGCGTGCGGCAGGACCTGACGTATGTCATTACAACGGGCCATATTTCGGTCAAGTTGAATACAAAGTTCATGACGCCCTGGTCATTCCCTCCTGCCCGTTGCTGTTGCTGCGTGGTCTTGCTCTCCCTGGCCCTCCTAGAGTAAGAGGGGGGCTCGCGGGGACTGTATGGTCCAGGAAGCGTGCTGGTGTCGAGTCGGATTCCCAGCTGGTCTGACTGATGAAAGAGACGGCATTGCATAGCAATAGCCCAGTGACATCGTCTGCGCTCCTCCCTTGTCAGAGGGGAAACGTGCTTCTGAGGGTTTCGGTGCAGTTCTGCGGATTGGCTGAGGGACGCTGCCAGCGAGACAAGCATTCGACTGCGGTCCAGTCGCCCGTCTATGTGTATAGCCACGGATTCGTCAGTGGACTGGGGGAAAGCTGGAGTGAGATGCGTACACGCTTTTTTCACTTCTTACCATCGAAGTAGTGCATGGACAGCAGACATAGCGTCTGCAGCGTCGACAGCTCAACACCACCTACGACCAATTGATGCATCACCAGCCCATTGGCGAGCTTGAGGTGCTCTTCTCCATCTTGGATAGACAGCTCCGACGTCTCCCCGTCTAGATGAAAGCGCGACACAACGGCTAAAACTCCATGGATGACTTCCGCATCACGGTTCGGAAAGGACTCTACAAAGCTGTCGGCATCGAAGAGTGGGAAAGGCTGGCATTCATAGTACCTCAGATAGGTCTGCGCAGCTGACTTGAGGGCGTCTTGAGGAAGAGGAGATGGCGTGAAGGACACAGGAATCTGATTGTCGGTCGGTGACTGCCTCGTCTGTATCAATTGGGAAGGTGCGATGGCTGCACGTGGTTTCTGTACTGACGGACGAGAGACGCTAGAGCCGACGCTCTCCTGTCGCCTACGCCGCGCATACTGAGCGGGCTCGTGCCCATAGAGGCATGTTTGGCCCAAGCGTCGACAAGGTGCGCAAACGGGCTGTTCCCCGGAGCATCTCGACTTTTTTCTTCTTTTTTTTGCGTTTTCCGATGTCAATATACGTAGTCTCACATACTCACTCAGCCCACGATGCGCCATGTAAGGAGTACTAAGGCGTAAACATTGGAGGGTGATGGTGGTGGATGCAAGACGTACCGGCACGGCTCACATGCGTGCTGTGCTCGCTTTCTCCGCCGCGCCTGGTCCAGCAAGTCGGAAGTCATGGCTCAGAGGGGGCATATCTAGTGCTCGTCGAATAGACGAGTTCGACAGTACCAGTCAGTTGGTCTCTCGAATCTCGACGTCGAAACTTGGGCAAGGTTGGATTTTGCGTCCTGCGAATGTTAATGACGCAATTCAATGATAGCATGGCGCAATGGACGACGAGTACTTCGTAGTAAGCATAGGCGACCATGTCAGACGATAAGATAAGTCTGCTCTGGGTTTATAAAGTGAGTACGAGGTATGGACAAGATCTACGAGTATAGACGGGTTGACGGGTTATAGCGACGTAGAGTAGCTATAGTAGTAGTAATACTCCGTACTAGGTAAGATATATATCAGTAGTGCACTGCATTTCTCCGCGCGCCCCACGACTCTGCGCTCTTCGATGCATTTTGGCACTCAAAGAATGCGGGTGCACGTATAAGCGGCATCGCATCGCTTATCATCGCCGCTTATCAACGACAACTGCTCTCGACGCCGCGAGGCGTCATATTCCAACGTGCTCGGCCAAAATACCTAGCCAGGCCAAAACACACCAAAATACGAGGTTTTAAAGTTATCGGGTGCATAACAAGCATAAGTCCTTGCTTATACAGAGTACTCTGTATACGGAGTACATGTGAAGACTTGGTACTGACCTGTGACACCAGTTCGGTAGCACTGAGGACCGAGCGCAGCAGACGCCAAGGACGGGCACAGGTATACGAGTTGGATTATTGATCAGATGAGGATGGAGCGCATCTCATCTCGCATCGTTTGTCTTCCTGGGGAATCCCTGGAGTCGAGGCCCGAGGGGATCATGGCTTGCCGCAGGAGCGCAGGGGGGTTTTGGATGCAATGATGCAAGCCACGGGGGTTCGACGGTTTGACGCCAGAGCCAAACGGCCTGCAGGGCCTTCAGCTGCATCGTGTCGACCGCCGCCCGCCTCGTATTTGCTTTTCTAGTGCCCAATGCCCATGCCGCTTCCGCCGTTTGGCTTACCCTCGCCATGCATATTGTTGCCTTTCAGACGGCAGGCGCAGGGCCGAGTGTGTGCGCCTACCGGCGCGTTTCGCCTATTAAGCCTTGGGATACACATGGGCGCGACACGAAAGGACACCTGGGGTTGCGTTTTGCGTTGCCAGGCATGATTTCCCACTAACGACAAGCACACGACGACATGAAGGCCCTGGAAAGAATCGCCTCCCTCGCCGCCGTTGTTGTTGTTGTGACCTCCTGTCTGGCGGGGGGTTCGCGTGCGCAGGACACTACCACCGCTTCTCAAGAGGAGGACGGGAGCGGAACAACTACCGCCACAGCTACAGCTACAGATACAGAGACGCCATCGACGACGACGACACGGAATGCGACTGCAGAGGAGACGCAGCGACCCTGGCCCGTCGAAGACAAGGACTGCGAATGCTACGTCATCAACGGGTCGAACCCGACATACTACGAGAAGCGCATCTTCTTCGACTTCCGCAGCCTGGGCGAGTACGCAGACCAGGAGGACGATGTGGAGACGGACGCCGACGATGCGAGCGGCGCATCCCCCTCGAGCAAGTACTTCAAGCAGGGCAACTGGAAGAAGACGTGGAAGCTGTCGGACTGGACCAAGGGCATCGACGACGAGAACCCGCTCACATACGGAGAGCATGTGCCGCGCGTCTACTCGCCCGGGAACGTGTTCGTCGACACGGAACAGAACAGCGAGACAACGTACGTCAACGTCCGAAGCAAGCGGGTCCCGGACTTCCAGTCGTGCGGCGAGTTCAGCAGCGCAGACCCGTACCAGTACGTGTCGCTGCGGGTGCTTGCGCGGACAGTCGGGGATCCAGGAGGCGTCACCTCCATCTTCACGTACCGCGACGCCGAGGACCTGGCCGACGTGCAGGAGGCCGACATTGAGTTCCTGACAGGCGGCGCCGACGACCGCATCCAGTACGTCAACAACCCAGCGTACACACTCGAGGGTCAAAACTTCCCCGAGGCCACACGCGACGTCGAGATTCCCGGGGGGCGGCCCTTCTCCGACTGGCTCGTCCACCGACTCGACTGGACACCCCAGCGGAGCATCTGGTACGTCGACGGCAACCAGACAGCCAGCATCGCCTTCCAGGTGCCCCGCGACCCGTCCCATGTCGTCTTCAACGTCTGGAGCGACGGCGGCTACTGGAGCGGCAACATGTCCATGGGGGATGAGGTGCAGCTCCATATCCAGTGGATAGACATGGTGTACAACACGACGCACTCCAGGGGAAAGGACGGTGGCTGTGATTCCGTCTGCAGCGTCGACGACGACGAGGCCACGAGTCGGGGGCCCGGGTCCGTTGTCATGCTCTGGGATAATGACCCGGGGGGCTCGTCGTCGTCGCCGTCGATGCCACGTCCCCCATTGTGGCGAGTCTGGGGGGCGGAGGCCGCGTCGCTATGGCTGTGGCTGGCTGGAGTCGTGGCGGTCGTCGCGTGGCACGTGTAGAGGCCAGCCACGGCCCACGGGATGAGTACGTTTACATGTACAGAGTAGAACATATGTGCGCATAAAGCGAAGAAGAAGCGAATGGGTCAACCAACCTCCTGGCAGTATATACGAAGTGCCGGTAGTAGTAGTGATGCAGGCGGTGTGCTGATCATGTAGCTGCAGAAAGTCGGAAGGAGCGACTGTACAGCTCGTTCACTCTAGGCCACCTAATCCCAACTCACCACTATCGGGTGTTTGCACAACCAAACATCATTGCAATAGCTCAAGCGCCAGTTCACGATTGTTACACGGTAGCAAACAGTGATTCCCCTGGCGACCGTTCAGAACAGTTTGCTCACAACAGCAAACGATACAGATTCACCCCGCAATCTCACGCGGCCCAACATGCGTGAACCGTGAGCGTGAGCGTGCGTGAATGGCAATACGCGTACAGCATATTAATACCCATGGTGTACCATCCAAGAAGGCATATCCTCACCATCGCCATCAACCATCTTCACAATGTCAGACCCGCCCGCAGCAGCGCGTATCCTCCTCGTGGTGAAGCGACGACGCATAACCCAGGCTGAATGGCAAGACATCTGGGACGAGCCGCAGAAGCTCATCACCCGAGTTCTTCAGCACCTCAAGCACGACGATCTCGTCTCGCCGCAGCACGAGTACAATAGCCCTCAGTGCCGGTTCATGGCCATAGAGCGGTGGGACCCCATCATATACATGGCCTTTGACCTGTTCAACATCGCCTACGACCCTCTGATGGCCCATCTCCCAGGCCAGAACGAGCTCCCCGTCACGCCGGTCCACGTGAAGGGGGGCCTAAGGCTTAGGACATACCCGGCACAGCCCATCTGGATCGTCAACCAATCTATAAGGGTGGCCCACGATTGCCACGGATGGGGCATGCACCCGCCGTACCGCGATGATCACGCGGAGGGTGCGGCTCCTACATACCCCATACATGCGCGAATGCACACGAAGCCGCCAAAGGTCGACACCTGAATCCGGAATGGGTAGCCTTCCCGATGGATGGAACCGAGATGGACGACGTTGAAGTTGAAGGGGAATCCAGCCAGGAACGGGTGGCGCCTTGGTTACTTGGCATGGGCTAAATCTCGTACGAGTATAGCCGCTACTACCCTGTGTTCGGCTTCGATAACGATGGGAGTCACAACGACGCGTGGCAGATGCTGCATCGTTTGCATGATTGATAATGTTGTTGAGAATCACAGTGGCGTTTGCTTAGCCTAGCTGTCCTGTTGCTACTACTTCCCTTGAGTGGGAGGATGTGAGTCTGAGACTACGACAGTTGGATTATGACGTGTGACGCTGGTGTAAACCCCACGGTACTTACTCATTCATGGTAATGGTGCTTTTTACCATTTCCCTAACCCATCTTGTTTCCCAATTCTGTTCTCATACCCTTTGACTCCCCTCTTTCTTGAAAGTCCTCAACGAAATGCCAAGGGCCTTTCAAAAAGATTAATGTCGATACTTTCCGTTGTTACCGCCATTCCTTGGCGTTCGAGATGCCCGATCACCACGAACCGAAATAGCTGTACAGCGTAGCAGCAACTTTAACTCACAACACATTAGTCTAGCATTGTGAAATACAATGGATGGCCCATGCTCGTTCTTCACGCCGCTAATACTACAACTACTAGCAAACGAAATTACTCCGAGACTAGTTGTACTCAGTTTCACGAGTCCTACTACAAAGTACGCGTGTTATTATGCCCCCCAGACAGGCACGAGCGATACCCGAACCACGCGACGAAGAACCGACGGGAAAGATCGAGTAGAGAACAAGATGCCAACGAGCAACATGACAGCAGCACGAGTAATGGAAAAATGTCCGACAGCCGCCATGGCGAAAAGAAGGATTCATAACCGAGTCAATCGGGTCCGCCGTCCGGATCGCGGGCGACACGTACTCGTACGAGTGCGGCGACGTGGGCCCAACGACGTTATTTACACTGTACTCCGTACCTGTGGCATCTTTGGCGGGGCCCGTGATGATCTATTCATAGAGCAGAAGCACGAGCCCGAGCACGAGCAATGGCACCGTCGTGATGCATCTCTTTCTGGAGAAACTTCCTGGAGAAGGGGGCTTTTGGACAAGGAATCCAAGGTCTGTACAGTATTTTGACGCGGTATTCCATACATTGTAGTATCATTTACGTCCCGCGGAGATGCGGGACTCAGAGCTTGTCGCACGGGTCAATGTCGGTTATGTACGTGGTAGAGGCTTCCGAGCTTTCTGCTGGCTAGACGACGGCCTCGTGGCCTCGTGACCCCAAGGGCGAAACAAGGGCCAAGACTTGGTGATGACGAGAGGGGGCCGGCCAGCCAAGCTGGTCTGGCCTGAAGGTGGCTGCGTCATAATGCACGCATTTCGGACTGAGCATGAAAGATCCTTGGAACGGCCGGGTGGGATGGGATGGAGACGACGATCTGTTCCCGGTCGACGGAGGAAGCAGCGAGCTGTTATTAACTCCGTACGAGTACGTGATACGAGTACGAGCAGACTCAACGTAATCCGTAAGGTACACGGATGACAGCGGCAAGATCCTGTTATGTTAAGAAGAGTCCCTTGGTACGGGTGACAACAAAGGCAAGGCCAAGGCATCAGCCACGTTGGAACGCGGCCAAGTTGGAGAATGAGGCGCGTCACGAGGCAGGAAAGAAAAGAGGGCCGACTTCGGCTTGGTGAACAAATTTTGTCGATGGGCGCAAATGGAAGGCACCAACAAGAAAAGCACCAAGGAAGGCACGGAGAGGGGGAGGGTAGGCCACCAACTGCACCGAGGGCACCGAAGGCACCGAAGGCACCGGATGCACCAAATGCACCAGCACCAAATGGACCAGACGTGCACCAGACGTGCACCAAACTTGCACCAAATGCCTCAGCGTGGACCATCGGCGTGACGAGGCTGGTCTGAATGGGGTTTAGTCTGGGCGCGATCTGGTCCATGATTCGAGAAAGACGGACGGTGGCGGCGTTGCAGGAGGAGGGGGAAGAGTTTTCTCCTCCTTCTCCTCCCATCCAGTCTGGAAGGAAGACGGGGACGGCGTAGCAAGTTCTGAATGACGGCTGCGGAGATGTTATATACTCGCTCTCGCATGCTGCTAGTCGTGCTAGTACCACGAGTGAGTATCTCGTACATATCATTATTATATGTCTGTACTGGACATGAAGAGAGCCCATCCATCGACGCTTTGGAGATGAAAAGAGCGTGTGTGGGGGTAAGGGGCGTGTGGGGGCCAATCCACCTAGAAACACACCCTGGAAATCTTTGCCTTCAGCGGGCAAAAGGGCCAAGTTACAGAGCGTCTGTCCCTGTATTGCCAAGTGATACAGTGCACGTAAGTACAAAGAGTCAAAAAGAGTCGAAAAGACGGCCCAGCGTGCAGCAACGGCGAGTACCGGTGTTTGAGCGACTCGCTTTTTTAGCGGAGCCAAGGGCGGAGAGGGTGCCAAGCAAGGTGCCCCAGTTCAATGGCATCCAATTGCCCAGTGCCAGCCCAGTGCCAGCAGTCCAGTACCCAGCCAACCAGTGCAAAGTACGAAATGTATGCGTACAATGGAGCCCACGGGCCAGGGCCACACAACAGGTTTAGTCGTAATACCCGTATGGCCTGGACAGCGGAGGCACGGCGGAGGCACAGCGGATGACAAGCCCCCCAAGTGACCTGAAAATGGCCTGAGGTCGGCTGGAGTCGTGGACTTTTAGAGTTGTTGCTGGGAAGGTGCCCCCGACCAAAGAGGTCTTTCCTCAGGTCTTCAAGGTTTGGCTGTCCCCCCGCTCGAGAAAATATTCATTACATAAAAGCGAATGACCTCGCCTCTTGTCCCTCTCGTTATCTGCCCTCCCCCCCTCTTTCTGACAAGAGACCAGCCTGTCACCGCGCGCGCCCGCAAAGCAATCCCAGACTAACAAGAGTTGAAACCTCTGACAAAGAGAATTGCAGGCATTTGTGACCTTATCTCGAGCCTTGCCCAGTAACCCTCTTCGCCCTCCCCTCCCCCCCGGGCCACCAGCGCGCGCTGTCTGCCCGTTTGCCCAGGCACCGACCCTTTTTGGATTTTCCTTACGTTACCACGACTGGCCCTGTGCCCTCTGATAGGTGGCCCCGTCCCCATTTGTGTTGCACTTCCGTCTCTTGCGCCCGCAACGCCCGCAACTGAGCATCCTCAACGGGCGCAACCCAAAGGCTCACACCCTTCACTACACCGCGCACGCCCAAAGAGCACGTTCCACAGTCGCGACATCGACGTCACTGACCCGGGCGCCCGCAACCGAACGGCACTTGGGATACCCGTTTCTGTCAGACTTTCGGTCCCGGGAACGCGGACCGACGCCGTACCGTACCCCCCGGTCGGTCGGAGAGAGACCCCCTCCCCTCCCGACGTGGAGGACATGGCCGCCAACATGTCCATCGACACCAAGCCCGTCCCGCCGAACCATCAAGACGACAGTGGCGACGAGTCCATCACCTCGTCTCCCATTGCCGACCTAGACAGGTCCTCCCTCGCTGGGGGGACCAACCCGGCTGCCGTTTCCGGTGTCCAGGATGGCCAGCAGCCCAAGCGCAAGGGCGGTCGTAAGCCGGTAAGTCCTCGACTCTTTGCTTTTTATACACTTGACCGTGATACCCTCACCTGCCATGGCAACATGGCCATTACCTTGACGACAAACCCTTGCCTGCAAGACAATATGCATGCATATATACAAAGACATGGCTAACTCAACCTGCACCAGATCTACGCCACTTCCGAGGAGCGAAAGCAGCGCAACAGGCAGGCCCAGGCCGCCTTCCGCGAACGCCGCACCGAGTACATCAAGCAGCTCGAGGATACCATCCGCGTCCATGAGTCCAACCTCCACAACCTCCAGACGGCCCATCGCACAGCTGCCGACGAGTGTCTGATGCTCCGCTACAAGAACTCGTTACTGGAGCGTATCCTGCTCGAGAAGGGTAAGCAGCACCGCCCAGCACCATACAATGGCTACGCTTGCCGCGTGGACAAGATATAGCACAGACAAGTACTGACAATGCATCCCAGGCATCGATGTCCAGGCCGAGCTCCAGGCCAAGACGGGATCCCCCAACCTTGGCTCTACGCATATGCCCCAGAACATCGTCCAGCCTCCGACAATGCACAGGGCTCTGATAAACCGCCACCAGCAGTCCCGCCGCTCCAACTCGACCCTTGCCCCCAAGAGCGAGCCGGGCAACCCCCTCCCGCCGCCTCACTCCATGGCCTCGCCCAAGAACAACCGACCGACACCACCCTCCCACTCCAACTCTCCCACCAATACCAACGCCGGCTCCGCCTTCTCCCCCGCCGCTTCGGACACCATGTCCATGCGCGGGGGCATGCCCCGTGGCGGCCAACAGCCTCAGCAGCAGCAGATGCACCCCATACCGGGCGTGGCACAGCAGCAGCCGCACAGGCAGCACCAAGCCCCATCCCGTCCAGGGGCACGGCAGCAGGCCTCGCAAAACTCATCGGGAGCTTCATTCTACCCCACGCCCGCATTCCAGAATCACATTGAGCAGCTTGGTATGTTTGTTCCCGGAACCCCTTGACCCCACTTCAGCGCTTGAAGAAAACCAAAATACAAATAATGTGCCTTGGCTAACCCTCTGATTTTAACAGAGCAAGAATATGACGCCCAGGCCGACATGGTCGACGAGTCAGAGCTTGAGACACCCAATGGATCAGGACCATACCCGCCCTTCCCCAACGAGGGCGCTCACATGCTGTCCCCCTCGTCCAACGGCCCGGCCGCGCCTCCACCCCACATGGCTGCACAGCACGACCAGCAGAACCACCACGGTCAGACGAGCGCCGGCGCCGGCGGGCAGTACCCTTCCATGACATCCCTCATGGATCAGAACATTGACTGGGACCCGTTTGGGCTCAGCGCCAGCATGGCGTTTCCCTCGCAGTCGTACCAGCTCGACCAGGCCAACATGAGGTGAAGGTCGGCAGGCCCATCACCTACACTATACCAAAAGCCACTTGAACAATTCTCTTCTGCTTCTACACACTGGCGTTTCTTCTTTTCCTTCTTCATGGGACCATCAAAGCGCTTACGAGTTTTATAAAAATATTTTCTACACCGGAGGCACTTACTTGTTAAGTGTTCCTCTCTTTCTTGCTCTGTCATTGTCATGTTTTATGTTTTTACACTTCCTCCTTATATCATCACCAATGTATACCAGACTACGGTCCTGGAGACTTGCTCTTGTCGGTCCCCTGAACTTGCTTTTGCTTTTCTTTCTTTTCTTTTCACGACCAAAGGGGATTCTCGGCTTGGTTGGATTTTTTTTTCCTTTTCTATACACATATGCTTATGAGAAGCGGATATTATATATGGCGCAGACAGACATTCATGGTTATAATACCGAAACAAAAAAAGGGCGGATAGGGATTTTGGCTTTGCTATTTGGGAAAATATGGGTGCTGGTCAATTCAAAGAAAAGTTTTGCTGTTTTCCTCCTACTATATGATACTATATCTCCACGATGTTGTCTCTTATCTCCTCGTCTTACCGCCCCTCTTGTCTCTTATGTGAATCAGCGTGCGAGGGAAGCGAGAAGAGGCTCCTCGGTCGGGGCCGCTGAGCAAGTAAATGCTTTTACGCGAACTGCGAGCGAAGCGAGGAGAGTCCCTGTAGAGCCGCCGCCGCCAGAGGCATCCTTGTGAACGCTGTGTGCACCTGTACGCGTTTCACACGTGAACCGTTGGGAAGGACAAGGCTGCCGGTGTAATACAGTTCAGATGAAGTGTTTGTGTTTGTCGAAGTCGGACCATGGCATCACCAATTGCCACGGGCAATGACGTCTCACAAGCCGTTACATAAGCCGTTTTCCATCACATGACACACAGTATGCGCACAGTCGAGTAACGTGAGTTCCAACGTAGCGCACACTGTCATTGTTTGGGTCACCGGGAGCTCGGACCACATTGGAGCTCAAAAGTAAACAAAGCCGGAATAGCAGGGCCCGTCTCCTCTCCGCCGCCCGCTACGCCCGCACCCCCATCACCCTCCTCTCTCACTCTTTGTTATTGCAGAGTACCTAGTTCGTGGTGCATTGCTTAGAGGCCCAGTTAATAATAACTTGCCCGGGCTTTGACATCATATTAAGCATTCCAACAACATATTACCTGTTGCCGTTGGACAGCCACTCCTAACCCTTGCATCCAAGCCATCATCACGGGTGGGATTTTGTTCCCCAAGGACCAGGACGCAAGAAGAAAACACAGGTACAGACATTCACGCCATGTCTCCTCCTCGACGACGTTCTTCGCGACTCGCCGCTAGTGGCGGAAGGGTAAGTTTTTTTTCTTTCAAGCTCTCTCCCTCTTCACGCCGTTTGTTTACTACCGAACCGGACGTTGGAACTGACGAGAAGTTTGCCGTGAAGCAGCCCAGAGCGACGCCCGAACTCTCCTCTGTCGCCGAGACCAACAACGACACGACTATGACAGAGTCCACGACACCCAGGAAGTCACCTGCGCCGTCTAGGATCGCGCAACGCACGCCCGCAGTGGCCGCAGCAGACAAGCCGCTGCCCGCGACGCCCACGGCCGGCCGGCTCACAGCCCCCTCGCACGAGGAGATGCACCCGAGCAAGTGCCACGCGTCCATGGCGCCCGAGCCGTCGTCTGCGCTGCGCCTGGGATTTACCGACATCAAGCCCAGGTCGTCGGGCGTTCCCGTCGACGGCGGGCAGGAGACACCCTCGAGGCCTCGGTCGGCCAGGCAGGTCCCGGCCACCGAGTTCACGTTCCGCTTCGCACGCGGCGCGTCGGACATGCCGCTGAGCGAGAACGCCCAGCGCCTCATGAAGGAGCTGAGGGACCAAGCCAACATCATCAAGGCCGACATGCAGGCCCAGAGGGCCCTCGACGGTGCCACCGACGCCGACGCCGCCAACCGCAAGATTGCCCAGCCCAAGGGCAAGACGGGCCGCTTCAGTGAGGTCCACATGGCAGAGTTCAGGAAGATGGACTCGATCGAGAACCACGCCTCGGCCTGGAGGGCTAACCGCACCACACCGCCTACACCTCCCGCCGCTGGCACTCCAGTCAAGACGGGTACGCCCACCCTCAAGAGGACGCCCTCGAGGACCACGCTCGACGGCACCAGCACCAGCACGAGCGCCAACGCCACCGTCAGCACCCCGTCGCCTGCCAAGCCCAGACCCAACCTTAAGCGCACCCAATCCAAGGCCAACCTCGACGGCACGCCGCAGCGCCCTGGCAGCAGCCACACCCTCAAGCGCAACTCCTCGCGCGCCAGACTCGACGACGGCGACACGGCGCAGCCAGACGTCGACTCAGTTGGTTTCTCTGTCTCCGGAAGGCCGCGGACCACGCCCAGGGACGAGCCGGGCACCTCGTTCACGAAGCGCGTCAAGAAGTTCCGCGATGACGACGCCTCGCGGTCGCGTCCCATCTCGCGCGACGGTAACGCCAACAGCGCCATCCCGCGTCCCAAGTCTAGCAGCAACAGCCTGCATAGCACCTTCACGAGCAGCGCCACTCGCCCGACCTCGTCGACCCTGGCGCGTCTCGCGAGCCCGACCAAGGCATCGGCCGGCCACAGCCAGAGTCAGAGCCTGGCCGCGCCCACCGCTACGCCCAGCAAGACGCCCAGCCGCTCCACCATCTCAGTGGTCAAGTCGGCGTCCAGGTCCGACATGAGGGCTGCTGCCGCCGGTGCTGCCCCCTCGCCCGCAGCGCCGCCTTCTCCTTCACCCTCCAAGGCCGCCCAGCTGGGCCGCCGCATCATCAGCCCCAACCGTGTGCAGCGCGCTAAGTCGATCCTGCGCGGTCAGAACTGGAAGAGCGAGCAGGCCCGCACGGCGTTGCCCATGCCCGCGGATGCCGCTGCCGCTGGCTCTCGGACGCCCAACCCGTCTCGCACCACCCTGGCGGTCAACGACAAGGAGCTCCCGCCCATCCCGCTGACCACGCCGCGTCGCCGGCTCATCAAGAGGGTTGCCTTCACGCCTGACACCAAGAGTGCCGCTGAGACGCAGAACTCGCCCTCGCCCCAGAAGCTCAGCGACCACCGGGCTGAGCCGGTGCAGTACCCTGCCCTGGACGCCGTGCTGGCCGAGTCGGCGGCCTCCGCCTCGCCCGAGGCTAAGGATCCTTCCAGCACGCTGTACCCTGACCTGTCGGGCCTGAAGCACATGACTGCCTTCCTTGGCGGCGAAAAGAAGGCCACCAGGAACGTTAGCGCTCCGTCCGCGCCCGGCACCTTTACCTTCCGGTCCGACCACACCATCGACTTTGGCAAGACGTCCGCCTCGGGCTTCGGGGCGTCCCCCGGCCAGGCCAGCCTGCGCCAGGTGCGGCAGTCGATGGGCGGTGCCGCCCCCTCGTCCCGCATGGACGTTGACGGCGACGAGCATATGCCCGGCAGCTTCCCCTCGGAGCACGCGGACAAGGAGAATGCTGCGCCGACGGCCTCGCCCAAGATCCTCTCCTTCACCAAGGCGGTTGCCCATGGCGTGTCCAACAAGAAGCGCCACCGCGCCGTGTCGGACGACGAGGGCGACTCTGACAGGCATGCTGTGGACGATGACGGCCGCGCCGTCAAGAAGCGCAAGAATGGGCATTTCGCTGCTCCTACGGCTGCTTCTGCTGCCCCGCAGACATCGCCCCGGAAGCTCTTCTCCCGCAGCGTGTCTAGCACCCCCGTCAGGAGGTCCCCCGTCAAGGGTGTCGTGCCGTCATCGGCTGGACGCACGCCCGGCAGGATGCTCAACGCTTCGACCACGGCGACTGGAACGCCGACCAAGAAGGTTGGGCTGAGTATGAGCCGGCTGAATATGCTGTCGAGGCCGAAGAACAGGGCCTAAGTTAAGTCTAGCTCTTGGTTCTTGGTCCTTGGTTCTTTGGCTTGGAGTCTCCATGGTATGGCATCTTCGTGTACATTGTTTTCAAGAGGATATGGATTCGGCATGTGTTTTGTTTTTTTCTCTCTTTCTTTTGCTTTTGTTTTTACTACTTTGTTTTCAAATGCCCTTTTTGCTTTTCAAGGGTCAGGAAAAGGTGTTCGGAAAGGGGGGCGTCATGGTCTTTGTTTTTTCCCTCTTTGAAGGGTTGAGTCTGGAGTTCTCTGCGCAACAGTCGAATTGACATCGAGTCTGGTTTTTCTCTTCGAGCCCCCTCGAGGATTGCAATAATTGAGTGGTTGTCCTTTGATCTTTTGACCTGGAGTGGTTCGCTTGTCTGATGTTTGTATGCCTGTTGCCGGGCGAGTACCGGCTGTTGGCATATAATCATCTGCTGTACTTGCCGTTGCTCTATTTTCCCACTCTTGCCTGTTATTATCCGAGAACTCGTACGAATAAATTGACTGTCTACAAGTAATGCTTAATACTTCGTAGACTTCCTGATTGAGGTCTTGATGCCAGCCATGATGCCATACTGCTAGTGCCATGCCTGGCCCGTCCGCAAACGGAACTCGGTTAATGTCCGGTTACCAGGGATGAGTACGTAATATTTAGCCCGGCGAACCAGTGGTAACGGGCCCCTGGCAGCCCTAAAGGCAGCAATTCAACCACACAAAAATTATTTGTCCAATAGGCACGGCAGTCCGAGCCCTTGTAATTGGCCAACCAGGCCGAGGAAAGCAGCAGTAAGAAACCGAAAACGAGAGAGGCAATGGCTGAGACGTGTCAGGCCTGAGGCATATATCAATATCCGAGCCGCAGAATTGAATGGAAGAGGAATTTCCCTAGATGCTTGGGATGATGGATTGGTGGCTCAGTTCGCACAGTATGGTTGGTATTAGTAGTAGTAGTAGTCTGCCATGACGGAAGGAGCGATCGAGGGAGGCAAGCAAAAGGCAAGAAAGAGACAGACGATGACGGAAAAAAGGCACTTGGGAAAGAGAAAAACCCACCAAAAGGGCCCCCATGGCGGTACCTGTGCGATACATTTGCATCATGACCTCTTGGTGTGCCGAGCCAAAAGAGAAAGCAGGAAATGTGCGCCAGTGTCTGCCCTGTCCTGACGGCATTCGACCGCATTCGGAGGTACCATCAAGGTCACTCGGCTGGCCGCAGAGGGTGAGGTGCCTGCTAACAGCGCCTGTGGCCCTTCTGTGGCCTTCTGTGGTGGTCCCCCCCGCCCCATTGCCCAACCAACCCTCTCTCTGCCCCCCGGCTCGTGCATTTTCTTCACCTTTGAAACCGCTGCGTCATCACCCACACACAAGCTAAGTCTTTCCGTCTAGGTCAAAGGTCCAAACCCACACCCAGACCCTCAGCCCTTGGAAGCCAAACCAAACTCCTCGTTTCGGTCCCACCCCCGGGTCATGCCATCCTGACGGTCTTGTTTCCTCTCACCATCCGCCTCAGAAGACTTTCCCTGTGTCTTTGACAATCCCCCTCTTACTCGTACCTTTTTTTCTTTTCGTCTTGACGACAGGTAACGAGCAAGGCGGCCAAGATGTCGGTCGCCTCACCGGTACGTATTTTTTTTTATTTTACTTCCTGACCTTGCCCTTGCGGGGCTTCATGATTTTTTTTGCCCACTGGAGGGGAGGAGGGGGAGGGCCCGAGACGAGGAGGGCATCGGCATCGAGAGACGAAAACGCTGTGTGTGTGCTGGATGGATCAACGTCCCAGCCGCGGTGGCTTCATCGTCTGCCTGCCTGTCTGCTCTCTTCGTCTGCCTCCGTCGTGTGGATATTTTGTTTGTGTGCGTTGCCAGCAGAAAGCTAACAGCATATTTTCCTGCTTAGAACCTTTTTGCCTACCTCGGTACGGAATGACCCATGCCCTCGCTTTTTTATTTTTGCCAAGCCGTTCCCCTCGGCTGCAGCAACGATCGAGAGAGGAGAGAGTCGTCTGGCTCGGCCTCAATTGAAAAACGACGCTGACAAGGTGGATGACGCAGGCAACGATGATGACAGCGACAGCGTTCCCCGCGCCCCCGTGAAGACGGTCGACAAGACCTCTACCCACACGGCCAAGCGCAACGCTGACCCTGCCCCCCCCGCCAAGGCTGGTGCTCCCACCTCGAGCAACCGCCGTGGCCCCGGTGGCAACGAGGGTGGTGAGTCTTTCTGTCCCTAACTCCCCCATATCCTTGCCCGCGCACATCTGGCTGACATCCCTCTGTAGCCTTCCGTGACCGTGCTGCTGGCCACGAGCGCAACCAGGGCCGCTCCACCGAGGAGTCTGGCCGCGGCGGTGGCCGTGGCGGTGCCGGTGCCCGCGTCCGTGGTGGTAAGTCTTGATCCTATTCCATCCGACATGTGGTCGCCATCAGACGGCTACCATGACGTCTTTTGGAACCATCTCGTCATACACGTCATAGGCCATGTGCTAACCTTGTTTGCTCAGGACGTGGCTCGCGCAACCCCCGCGACCGTGACGACCGTCACTCCAGGACCCCCGCCCACGGGTAAGTGATCACTGCTGTGCAGCCCAGCTCAGCCCCATTGGCTGGGTCGTGTCATTCATGCTTGATAAAGATCCTCTGCTGACCTCGTTCCAGTGGCTCCGACAAGCAGGCTGCTGCCTCTTGGGGCGCCCAGGAGGGCGACGCCGAGCTCAAGGACGAGCAGGCTGGCGAGAACATCGCCAAGACTGAGCAGAAGGAGGCCATCGCTGAGGACGCCACCGCCGAGGAGACTGTCCCCGAGGACAAGAGCGTCTCTTTCGCCGACTACCTTGCCCAGCAGGCCGAGAAGAAGCTTGCTCTCCAGGACAACGACGTCAAGATCCGTTCCGCCAACGAGGGCAGCAAGATCGACAAGAAGTGGCAGGAGGCCAAGCCCCTCGAGAAGGTGACCGAGGACTACTTCGCCGCCACCGCCGGCAAGAAGCAGCGTGAGCGTGAGCGCAAGGTCAAGCAGACCGTCGACTTCGACCCCCGCATCACCGAGCCCGAGCGCCCTGCCCGTGGCCCTCCCCGTGAGCGCGGCGAGCGTGGCGAGCGCGGTGGCCGTGGCGGCCCCCGTGGCGGCCGTGGTGGTGACCGTGGCGGCCGTGGTGGCGAGCGTGGTGCCCGTGGTGCCCCCCGCGGCGGCAGCGCCCCCCGTGGCGGACGCCGTGACGGCCCTGCCCCCATCAACACCCGCGACGAGTCCGCCTTCCCCAGCCTTGGCGGCAAATAAGGGGATCGCCCCCCTTCGTCACGAGCGCGCCTGAGTTCTTTTCTAAGCCTTCTCTCCCCCATCTCGTCACTCGACTTGAGAGTGTCGGATGGCAGAACTCACAGGCCCGCCCAAAAGGTCTCCTTTCTAGAGACAGACACCCAAACCTCATTGTTTTTCCTCCTATAGGTCATTCATATATATTTGGGGAACGCGAAAAAAGGGAGAGAAGGAAGGGTGGAAAAAACAGGATGGTTCACTTACTGGATGGATTTGATTATGGGAAAACACCAAAAGGAAAAACGAAACAAAACACAATAAAATGAGGGATCTTCTTTTTTTTCTTTGCCATTTTGTTGTCTCAACCTTTTTTTTTCCGGACCAAGGGGTGGGTGGTAAAAAATCATCATCGTGTTTCTTCTTTGTTCCCTTTGTTCCGGGTTCGTTTTTCTTTTTGTTACTTGCTCTTTGGTTGGTCTGATGGTTGAATCGCAAACACATACTAGGGAAAATCCAAAAACAGTTTGACCATGCCTTGGCTGCGCAGGACCACGACCATGTGAATGGCCACTCTCTCTTCATGTTTGCCTCAGGGCCGCCAGTCCCATACTAGCCGTGTAGGTAGATACCCTGACTACGCGGACTACAGGTTATGTATGGTGTTTTGCCTCCGGCGGCTTTGCCGAGGGCTGTTCTCGCTGCGCTCGCGGTGTGACGTACATGACATGTACTGTTTGTGAATGTGAGCTCGGCCGATAGATGTCGTGTGTGGCATCTCTCACAGGGCAGGTTTGTGCAAGTATGTATACATGGGAAGAGTCCCCGACTTTTGTTTGTCCTTTTGTTTGATTCTTTTACTATATATCAATGTAATTTTTTTTTTTTAGATCAGGCTTTTTTTCTTTTCTTTTTTCGTGTTCATCCACTAGGCTTTTGACATGGTGTCTACGCCTTGAGGATGTTGTTGAGCTGCTTGATGATGGCGTCACCCATCTCGACGGTAGAGGCGGAGCCGCCGAGGTCCTTTGTGCGGAGACCGGCGTCGATGGCGGCGCGGACGGCATCCTCGACGGCCTTAGCCTCAGTGGGGAGGTTAAGGGAGTAGCGGAGCATCATGGCGACGGAGAGGATGGTGCCGACGGGGTTGACGATGCCCTTGCCCGAGATGTCGGGAGCGGAGCCTGAGAGAGGTCAGTACATAGTTTGGGGAGGGCTAACATAGATAGGGAAAATGAAGTAAGGGGGAGAGCCGAGCTGGGGAGTGGCTGGGTGACATACCGTGAATGGCCTCGTAGATGCCGTTGCACTTGCCCTGGCCGTCGGGGATGCCCGACAGGCTGGCAGAGGGCAGGAGGCCGATGCTGCCGGGGATGACGCTGGCCTCGTCGGAGATGATGTCGCCAAAGAGGTTGCTGGTGACGACGACGCCGTTGAGGCCCGTGGGGTTCTTGACCATGATCATGGCGGCGCTGTCGATGAGCTGGTGGGCGACCTCGAGGTCGGGGAACTCGTTGGCAAAGGTCTCGGTCATGACACGGCGCCACAGCCGGCTGGTGGCCAGGACGTTGGCCTTGTCGAGCGACCAGACGCGCTTCTCGCCGCGGCCGCGGGCCAGGAAGCCGGCCAGGCGGGCCACGCGCTCAATCTCGGCGCGCGAGTACGGCTCCGTGTCCCAGGCGCTCTCATCGCCGCCAGCCTCGGTGCTAGCCTCCTTGCGCTCGCCAAAGTAGATGCCGCCCGTGAGCTCGCGGACAATGACAAAGTCGGTGCCCCGGCACACGTCCGCCTTGAGCGGCGAGTAGTCGACCAGCGACTCGGAGGCGAAGAAGCACGGGCGCAGGTTGCCGTACGTGCCCATCTCCTTGCGCAGCTTCAGAAGGCCCTGCTCGGGGCGCACGGCGCCCGTGCCCCATTCCGGCCCGCCGATGGCGCCCAGCAGGACGGCGTCGGCTGACTTGGCGGCGCTGAGGGTCTCGTCCGTCAGGGGAACACCGTTGGCATCGATGGAGCACTGGCGTCAACAGGTCAGCGGTCAGTTGACGGATCAGGAAGAATATAGTAGGGTTGGATGGATACTCACACCGCCGAGGAGCTGGTCGTTGAGGACAAACTTGCCGACAGAGGGCTTGGCAGCCTCGATGGCACGGAGGACCTGTATGGGTTGGTTAGCATTTGCTCTTTCTCTTGCAGTATTCCCGCTTCTCTTCCCTCGCTACATTGCACATAGTACTGCACTCGCAGTCTCCTGCTGCCCTCCAGATGTCTTGTCCAGACTGCAGGGCCTTAATCAAGCGTGTTCTTTCCCCTTGCAGTGTTCGCAGCTGAGCTTCTAGCCACTTGGCCTGCAGCCAGCCTTTGTTGCCTCCCCCTTCTTCCCTCGAAAGCTCGCCTCGCGGTATGCTCACCTTGACGCCCTCAGCCACCACTTCGGGACCAACGTGGTCACCTGCCAGGACGACAATGTTGTGCGAGGCCATGATGTCTGTATGTGTGTGTGTGTGTGTGTGTGTTCGGTCGGTCGTGCTGATCGAGGCCGTGAACGAGAAGCTGATCAATGGGGTGGTGGGATTGATCAAGCAATGGAGGGGATTGGAAGACAATCAAGGGAATCAAGGCCGTGTGCGTGTGTGCGTCTGTGTGCGTTGCTACAAGTTTGAACCGGCTCGCGGAAGTGTGGTGTGGTTTGTTGTGTGGTGGTAATGGACCGAACAGCTAAAGTTTGCCCCGCAGTGAGGGGCAGAGGCCGATGTCGGATATCAGCTATGGAACGGAACGGAGGTGGATTTTGCTCTGCCTCTGATTCTGCCTCTGTCCTCTGGTCCGTGCCGACAGGCCGAGGAGCAGCACAGCACGGGTCTGATGAAAGAAAGAATTGAGAATGCCATGGTGAGAGCTACCTAGTCGCAGTATAAGGATGATTGGAGTAGCATGGCAGATCAAAGCATCAAACACTTAAGAGCACCATATAGGTTGATGATTCTAAAGCATCATGAAGAGATGCCAAGACGATATACATAGTACCTGTACTGCAGTTGACAACGGCGCAGGATGGTTGCAGTACCAAGACAATTGGAGAAGCAGTTAGTTGCAGCACATGACATCTGTGCTCGACAGCTCAAACAGTCGCCGAAATGGCATTCGCAGTTGAGAGAAGCAAAAGACAACTGCAGTACTGAAGACATCCAGACTGTAGGACATGGCATGTATGGTTTTCAAAGGTACTAGACACTTCACAGAGTACCTAGTATTAGCACATACGAGATCCAGTTGAGTGCAGCATTGCAAACGACGGCTTCCAAAGCTACGAATAGCAGACACTCACAAAGTACCCAGGTTCAACTGTCACAGACATCCCAAGCTCATCAGTAACATCAAGACATCTAGATTGCTATCCACATGGTGCTCTAGACAGAATACAAAGTAAACAAGTAAAACGCAGACACAAAGTCTGCAATACAAGCAAGGCATAAGGCATCAAACCTCGTGTATAGAGAAGCGACCGTAAAATAAAGGCCTTCAAGGCCCTCAAGGACCAACCAAACACGGACCAAAAAAAAACAGAGAACCAAGCCAATCCGTGATACCAAACGCCTTCTTTTAGCCATGCATACATTTCGTAAAAAGTGCAGTCAGTCGTCTCTTTGTGAGCGAGCAGTGCTCAACTCAATGGTCAGTCAGCCCACCTGAGTGACTGGGTCAAACAGTTGTGGCGTGACCGCATAAAAAAACACCATCTTGCTCCGATGAGCCAACTCCGCTGGGAAGTCATCCCATCATGCATTCGTCGAGTAGACCTGGTAGACAGGCTACTCGTCAAGAGTCATCATGCCGTGTATAATGCACGCCCATGCTTGTGGGTGCATCCATCATGCTCAAACAACTCCATCCTCTCTGCTCACCTCGCTCAGTGGTGTCGCCTCGCCTCCAGCGCGCCCTCTACCTCAACCCCCGAAACGACTTGCTAGCCAACGGACTAGACGCGACCCCTAGTCCGAGTCCAACGCTCTGTCCACGCACACTCGGCGTGTTGGCGCAGAAGGCACAAATGTACACTCCAGGCTGAGTGGCCTGGGTGGCGCACTGCCCGTGTTGCCACATTTCGCAGGATTCACTGGGAAGGTTAGCATCATTCGAGACTGAAGCAAGCAAGAACCTAGCAAGAGGGCAAGAAGCCTCGAGACAGAGAGAAGGAGAACCCACCATTGAACCAAAAACCCGGGCACGTCGTTCCTGTGACAGACGCACCTAACGCCTCCATCAACAGTATGGCCCGTCCCCGGCCTAGTAGGCGACACAGAACTCTGGTATCCCCTCGAGTACATGGCCGAAGACGAGAAGAACCGGTGTGCCTTGCTGCTCCCACCGCCGCCAGCCTGCTGCCTGTTCTCCTTGACACGGAGCAGCTCGCTCACCGCATCAGCCCCATCCTCGCGCACATCATTCATGACCGTCTCAGCGTCGTCGCTAACATCGCCCGGCCCATCCTGCAGCATGTCCCGCGGGAGGAGGTTGCTATGCAGATCGGACGGGCCGACGGTGCCACGCTTCGACGTCGAGGGATGGAAGATGGAGCCTACGGGTCGTCGTGGGTCGGGCAGGGCGAATGACGAGGATGCCGAGTGGTGGATGGCAGATCCGTGGATAGCAGACCCATGAAGCGATGTGAATGAGTTGGTTCGGCTGGGAATCACAATGGGCTCGTCATCCGTCGACGACGAGTCGTAGTCCTCGTCCCACTGGTTGATCTCGACGGAGGAGCGCGAGGGGGAGCGTTGCTTCTTCGAGGTGGTGGTGCCCACGCTCGGGGCCCGGGGCGGCAGGCTGGGCTGCTCGGCGGCCTCGGCATGGGCGCGTCCGTCAGCGCCAATGTAGAACTTCACTGAGGCACGGGAGCTCGGACGCGGGATGGACTCGGGGATCGAGGCCAGGCTCGACAAGCGGTTCTGCTGCTTCTTGAGGGGGGACACCACGGCGGGCGGGGGAGGCGGTGCAGCGGCATGGATGCGGCTGAGGTCCAGGCTCGGGACGTTGGCCGTCGGTCGGGCCACAGGTCTCCTGCCGCGTACGTCGCTCTGGCTGCGGGGCAGACCCGGTCGCGACGATCCCGGCTTCAGCGGTGAGATGTCGAATGAACGGTCGGGCATGCGGTTTCCGGCCCCGGCCCTCGCGTCCCTGGCACTAGCAGTCCGGCGGAGGCCGTTGGTCATGGACATGTTGGCCTTGGCGGACCCTGCGAGAGCTGCCTCGGCGGATCCGTGGTCCATCATGGCGTTGAAGCTCGAGTCCACAGCGGCGGTCTGGGGCCGGCTGAAGAGGATTCCCGGGTCGACGGCACCTGCGTTGTGGTGGCCGTGGTGGCCCATGATGCCAAAGGAGTTGTCCATGGGGAGCGAGTTGATAGACATGGAGTTCTGGAGAGGGGCGGGCGTGGGCTTTGGCGCTAGGGCCCTCGTCTTTCTCGGCGCCTTGGCATTGGCGGTGCTCTGGTTAGCATTGGAGGGGATGGTGTGCTGTTGCTGCTGCTGCTGCTGCTGCTGCTGTTGTTGAGGGAGGTCTTGGAACATGTGAACTTCGTTGTTCCAGTCAAAGGAGCTTGAGTGACGGTGGTGGCTGGCGCCACCAGTGTGCTCATGCTGGTGCTGCTGAAACATGTCGGTTCCAAAGTCCATGTCCATCGGCAGAGTCATGGACGAAGGGTCCCAGAAGTTGTCTGGGGCCGTAACAGGGGCTGACATGGGATAGGAGAAGAGATCACTGGGGCTGGCCATGAGGCCGCCGAGATCCTGGGGGTGCTGGGCACCGGAGAAGTCGGGCTGGCCAAAGTCTTGGGGGCCATGGTGATTCATCCTGAGCTTCTTGGGAGGTTTGCGCCTGTCCTTGCGAGCGGTGGGGGGCGGAGTGGCTGTCTGGGTGATGGTTTGGGGCGGCGGCGGGGACGATTCCTTGCCGGCCTGCTTCCCTGCCTGCTTGCCCGGAGGCTTGCCCGAAGCCTGATGGGAAGGATTCGGGCTCGCCCGAGAGTCGCGCCTGGGGGACTTTGTTCTCGGAGCGGTGGCGGCGGTGCTCAGACTAGCACGGGAGCTGTCGTCGTTGGAGGCAAGCTGGAGAGACGAGTCGACGGGGGGTAGACGGAGGTCTGGGTTCGGCTTGTCGGAGGACAGCGAGAAGAGGTCCACATGTGCGACGTCGCCGGAGAGGCTGTCGATGGAGTGCAGACGCTTGTGGCCGACAATCTGGGTGGGCCGCAGAAAAGGGGAGAAGCGGCCCGAGGGGCTAGAGGAGCGCCTTAGGTTTCCGGGAGTGTTGTTGAAGACAGAGTACTCCTCTGCGAAGCGGGGGGTCTGGGAGCCGTAATAGTCGTGATCGTGGCCGTGGCCGTGGTCGTCAAAGCCGGGCGGGTAGAAGTTGGGAGTGTTGGGAAAGGCGGGACTGGGAAAGGAAGCTATTGAGGCAGAAGCGGGAGTCTGCTTGGGCGTCTCCTTTGGTGTGCCGGGGGGCGGTGGTTGTTGTAGGTGAGGCTCTTGTTGGTTATCTCCCAGGCTATATTGGCCGAGAAACAGATGTTAGCCGAGACATGTACTGATCGGGATACGGGAAGAGGGAGAGTTGGAAAAGGGGAGAGAAGGAGGGCAGAGAGTAGAGGAATGGGGATCAGAATGGAATGGGATGGGACGGGACGGGAAGGGAAGGGCTTGCCTGGTCATAGCAGCAACAGCTCTTCTACCAGAAGCCCCAGATGGCACAGCAGGCAATGTGGTACATGTAGTGGTAGTGAAGGAGGAACGGTAGAAGGAGGAATGGATTGTCTCCGTAGGCGAGAGGATTCGAGCCCGGAAAGGGAGAAAAAAAGAAGCGGGAGCCGGCAGGACGGGAGGGTGCAGCGGAGGAAGGGTCAAGAAATAGAGCTTGAGGATTTGACGAGGGAGAGAGAATAGAGTAGAGAGTAGAGGAGAAGTGAGGTGGAGAGACTTGTGTTGCTGGTTGGTACAAGATGGAAAGAAGGCACGAGGCACACACAGACGCAGCCGCAGCAGACAAGAATGTCGGTGGGTTATAGTATAGAAGTCGTTTCGATCGTTTCTTGGAATTGAAAAAGTGAAGAATGTCGGGACATGTGGCAGCGGAGCGATCGAGCAGGCGGGCGGGCGTCGTTTTGTTTAACAAGAGGAGGACATGGACATTTGGGACGGCGGCAAAGGGAGGGGCGTCGGTGTGGAGGTTATTCTGGTGGACTCGGTCAGTTGGGGACAAGTTCAGATGCTATGAATTACTACTAGCACTCGATCACTCTAGCCGTGGTGGATGGTAGCAGCAGTACGAGTAGTAGCACTGCTACTGGTGACAAGTACCTTTTGGTTCCTTTTTGGACTGCAAAAGAAGGGGGAGGGGTGGTTGGTCTGGGTGGGCGAGGGAGAGAATGGAGGTCTCCAAGTCAAGGGAGTTGAAGGGGGGATGGGCCAGGCAAACAGGGACAAGGTGGGAAAGGATGAGATGGGGTACCTGGAATGGCCTTGTACTCACTTTTTTAGGTGCAGGGCCTGGATCTGCTAGTCTGGCCGGGTACGAGCGGACTCGGGCGATGGGCCGGGGCCAGGACTGGAGGAGTCGAGGACTCGGGAGACTACCTGGGGACTCGGGGGACTCGAGGCCTCGGGAGGTTTTTGAGCTTGTTGAGCTTGTTGATAAGCTGATTCGTTTGGTTGGTTGGTCGGTTGGTGGTCGGTGGGTGGACAGAAGAAGAAATGACCGGGATGGTGATGTGACGATGATGGGGAAGAAGAGAAGAAGATGAGGAGGGAAGGAAGCACGAAAAAAAAAGACCAAGGTAATTGACAATGTTGAATGCCGGAAAATAACCTGTAGTGAGAATGAGTGGGATGAGATGAGGGGCAGGTGAATGAATGGGTGATGAGCAGGTCAGAAAGAGGCAAGAGGCAAAGGTGAGAGGTCAGCTCAGCTCAACGGGCAGGGCCAACGGCAGCAACGTCTCCAACGAGGGGACAGGACGCGGGGCGGTTGGATGAGAGAGAGTGAGGATGATGTGACGTTGAGCCGGTGGCAGACAAACACAAGCCGGTAGGGCAGCGATACGAGTATTGACGACAACCAAGCAGAAGAGAAGAAAAAAAAAGAGTCAGACCGGGCATGTACGTAACGTCAGTTTTTTTTTTTTCTTCCTAGATCTACAGAGTGCAGCGGTAGACCCAGAGTGTAATGATTATGATTGTGCACGGCATAAATAAGAGGCATTAGAGTAGAATAGAGTACGAGTATTGATCTGTATGAGTAGTACGAGTACAGCGTATTGCATGTATCCAATGCACAAGAACAGGCACAGGCACATCTTACAAGCCACAGAGTGGACAGAATAGGCAACAGAGTGGGCATGAGAGTGAGAGTGGGGTAAAGGTACCAGGTAGAGCTATGGATTGAATGGATGGGATTCACGAATCAATGCCCAATGAATCGAGAGCATTGGCCATTGGAACCTTGGGACGGCTGGACTGGTTGGTAGCGTCTGTTGGTCGTGGCCCGTGGGCGGGTAGTCGTACCGTAATACCTCGACGACTCCAGATTCTCGCCCACGGACATTCAGAGTACCTCTCATGGACACAATCATACTTTAGTGAGATGGATGCCTTGTCAGTGTCATGGCCCATCTCATCGTGATCGACCATCTATCCGCCGAAGAATTCCAGAACAATGGACAGAGGCTGCCAAAAGAAAAGAGACTTGACCCAAGGCCAAGCAAGGCAAAGGCCACGAGGGAACAGATCCACAGACCAGGCCAGGCGGCGTCGATACGAGTAGTAGTTGTAGAGTCTACGGCGTACGCCATGCAGAGGTACACACGCCTCTGGCTCTAGGCTCTCGGGGTTCCCTACAAGCTAGGTAATACTCGTACGCCGTAATAATACTCTGGGTACGGAGCACAAGCAGGGGGGGACTACTTTAGTGATGCTGCTAACGACGTACGAGTAGCCCCGGACTGCCCAGCCAGAAACTCTCAGCACAGACTTGGCCGGCTCACTCACTCACGGTGCTTCTACTCCGACTCATCACTCACCCGCTCTACTCGTAATAATACCTGCACTTGGCTACTCCGGCTCTCCAGACTCCGCAGATTCCGCAGATCCGTCCAGCCCGTACACGTAGTAGTCTGATAATAGCTCTTGGACTGGACAGGACAAACTTGGATAATCCCGGCTGATAACCTGCTGCTCTACTCGCCATCCCACCGCATTACGACGACATCTTTCACTCTCACTCTTCAAATCTCCACCAAGATTGTCCCTGCAGCATGCATGCAAATTGATCTAGGCCGCCTTTATTTCCCGCCTCTGCCTCTGCCTCTTACTCGCGTGCCTTGCTGACCTCGGGCATATAATATTGGCGAGTATCTGATCTGTGCTTACCTGTCAGCCCTGTGCCCGCCCTTGACCTCCCTTCCCTTGCCAATGGCCATTGCCAGCCTCCTGGATCAAGGTGTTCAAAGCCGAGACTGTTCAACCAACTTTGGCTCCTCTCAGTGCTCACTTCACCCGCTCTCTCACTCACCCACTTCACCCACCCGCCCACCCACTCAAATGACGATCATGAGCACGATTACAATTACCCATATTGCCTAGAGACAGGCTACTCACACGTGCATCTCACCCCATCAGCTAGTCTAGCCTTTTTAGCATGTGCTCTTCATTCTCATCTGCATTCAGCATCTACTCGTACGGAGGAGTACCCATTCTCCTATTCTACTTTACCCCCTGCCATCAGCAGCCATCAGCAGCCATCGGCCATCACCATCGACCCCCGCCAGTCTGCCCCGTCTGTCCCGTCTGCGATGCATCGTGTGCCGTACCTGACTTGGGCGCTTCTCCCTCCTGTTTTTCCACGTTGCATCGCATCTAACTAGCAAACTTAATCCCCCGCCTCCCTCGCTCCAAATCTCCGACTTGACTGCTTCATCAATACTCGTACTCTGCACTCGTACGACAGTTACAGCGTGCATGCATATTGTATGGTCCTCACAACTTTCTTTCCGTATCTCATAGTTTACTTCATAAGTACCAGTCATCCTCATTTCCTCTCACGCTACGGCAGATCCATACGAGAGCATCTTGACCGCCCCGCAGAGCTGCCAGGCCCATGGGTCATGGCCCATGGGCCATCGAAGAAGACGACCCACTTTGCACGCTTCTTCCTCAGACCTCAGCACTTGACAATGGTCATTGTGAGCACTCCCATCTTGATTGAATCTTGATTGCATCACCGTCAATCTCCTAAATCTCATGCCGTGTCAGTCACGTGCTTCATCATTGCCTATGGTCTATGACTGTCACTGTCAAATAATGAGGCTGAAATGTTTCCTCCCTTGTACTCTAAAACCAAACGAAACATCCAACAGCCACAGAGTACAAGTAGGTCGGTGTACAGTCCCAAGTACAGAATATTACAGGTACGAGTACAGTATCATAATACCCGTCAGCATTCAGCCTGCTAAGAAACAGCAAGGTGAGCCTGTAGTACACCTACACTCGTACTGCTGCGTGCTCGCGCCCTACAAGCTCACTCAGCCCATGCTCGTCATTTCCCTCTTGAGAACTCGGCCAACACATAACCTCTCCACATCTGTCAGGGGTTTAAAGTGGTTTTTGTCCTCAATGTTCATGCCTACAGTCTACTTGATACTTTGTGCTTCGTACTTCATACTTGTCCCGAGTCGTCGCCCTGGTGACGATGGTGCCACTTTGCTCGTGTCTGTGTGCGTGGTACGATACGCCGGGCGTCCTAGTACTCTGTAGTCGTAGTACTCCGTACACGTACCTGCATACATTGATGTATATATCGCATACTAACTACTACACTGCATACTAGGAGAATGGACAAAGACAACATACATGTAGATAGTCGTACAGCCATTATAATAGCATCATGCGTTTCTTTCTTTTTGCAGATTAACTCCCCGTACGAGAACTTCTCTTCTCTTCTCCCTCTCCTCGTTCGCGCCCTCTCTCTTTTCCCTTGACGACACGTCACCCCTGAGACAGTGCATAAAATATCACGGCAGATATACCCCCTCCAGTCTTCCAACCCCTTCCTATGGGCCATCGTCACCCTTAACATGTCCCCCCCTTGAGGCACCGTACTCGGCGGCGGCAAGTGATGAACGTCAAGACAAGTTCATGCTCGGATAGGATGCTCTTCTCGTAAACACAGTTCGGCAACGCAGTTTATCAAAAGTACGGAGTACGTAGAATGGTATTTGCCGTTACCGTTGCTGTTGCCGCAATACCCTCGTATACTGTTCATATTAACTACACATATACTCCGTACAACACAGCAATAACGTAGCATCACATCAAACTCGTACACATCATCACCAACATCACCATAGACTCCAGACCAAGTAATGGCTTGCCAAAGCAAATTTTTTATTATTTTTCCAAATCTAAACTGCCAAGAAAAATGTGTCCCCTTTTCCTTTTTCCATTGTGTTCCACGTCCGTACACACATCAGCGTACATGCTTCAGCTGGCCAGCAGCCCAACAAATATCTAACCACCACATAAAGGGGGGACTCTGTTCCCACATAACCCGACAGGGTGGGTTTGCACAGATAAAACTGTGTCCCCGCGGTATCCAAAACAAACAAAACATACAAGAAAAGGAATTTGGAAAGATAAAAAAGGATGAAAGAATGAACAAGAAAAGAACAGTAGAGCAAACAGGCAAGGAAGAAAAGGGGCAGCAGGACAGAGAGGCAAAAGAAGAAGAAACGGACAAAAAAGAACAGCACATAACAGAACAGGGAAAGAAAAGAAGAAGAAAAAAGAAGAGGAGGGGATGACAAAAAGTGCGGTAAAATCAGCGGGATATAAAGGTCTAGTTGTGTGTGATGATGGGCAGGCGTCGTACCCATCGGCATTCATTTCGTTAAAACCGTTTCTCATCGTTGTAGCAGTAGCAGTCCAAGGCAAGCTCGCAGAGTGTTTGACGAGCACAGAAGGAAATCAGCCACGGGCTGGTGGATTGAGGAAAAGGGAACAAAGAGAGAAGAAAAGGCCGGCGACCCAGCACGGGGGAGGAAGAAGAAGCCACAGGCTCGAAAAGCCACAGGCTCAAAATAGAACAGGAACAAACACAAGCCGCTGGCTCGGAAAGAAGAACAAAAGCCGCGGGCTCAAAAGGCGCCAGAGACGCAGGGAAGGAGAAGAGAAGACGAGCATGGGTAGGTGGACGGGCCCGTCATGGGCTCGTACCGATCCCCCCTAGATCATGTTGGGGTAGCCGTCGTTGGAAAAGAGTGCCGGCGGCATCTGCACCTGCCCCGGGAGCGGGTTGCTGTTCCGGTTCCCGTACATCGACATCGGAGGGGGTGCTTGCCCCATCGATGACGGCTGCAGGACTCCTGGGTTGTACGGCGACATGGCTCCCGAGTGGAGATGCGGGTGCTGGTGCGGATGCTGGTGCGGATGCTGCTGTTGGTGCTGGTAGTACGGCTGGTACGACGACGGCTGGTGATCGATCCTGCTCGACTTGCCCAGGGGAGCGGGCGGCAGTCGGACGTTGCTGTTTTCCCTGCGTCTCTTTGCCCCGTCTTTGGCCTTGGGGTGGGCGTGGCACTGTTGAGCACATAGATTAGTACACACAACTTTCGGCTTGCTGAAACCAGCTTCTTGCAAAGGGTGAATGCTTCTCCTACCTTGTACGCATGGCGGAACCAAGTGGTTCCCTTCTTCTTGCTGCTGACGAGGGCGATCCAGTCGTTGCACCCTCCGCACAGGCCCTCCCACACATCGGGGTTGCCATCGGTCCTGCGCGAGTCGAGAGGTTCTTGGAAGGGGCTGCCCGTGGCGGCGCTGATGCCGTGCGAGAACGACTTGTCGTACCAGTAGGCAGAGTTCTTGAGCACCAACCAGCGACCAGGCTTGCAGATGCCGCACCAACCCTCGCGCTTGTTGCCGTGGCCGCGCACCCACTTGGGGGTGTACAGGTCGCCGTCGAAGCGGAGGTCCTGCTCGCGCGGCATCATCTCCGGGTCCGACGGGTTCATGTCCTCCTCAGGCGGGTTCGAAGGCTCCTCGCTCAGGTAGCCAAACAGATCGGGCGGGTCTGACGAGAGCTCGGCGTAGCGACGCTGCACGGACCGGCTGTCGGCGTTGGAGTGCAGCATGCGGAAGATGTCCTGTGAGAGAGGCGGGGGAGGGGGCGTGTCGAGCAGGGACGACGACGGGCGGTGCACGTCGCTGTGGCTGTGGAGCGACTGCGAGGGAAGCTGGGTCGGGAGGAGCATGCTCTTGCGCTGGACAGAGCGGGGGGCTGAGAGGTACGAGGCTTGCGAGGAGACTGTGAGGATGTTTGCGTTAGCTTCCGTTATTCATTCTTCTTCTTCCCGTTCTTTCAAGGGATCGCCAGCCGTTCGGGTTCTCTCTCCAGGATTGTGACCTACGCTGGAACGGCGGTGTCGAAGCGTGCGGCTCCGTACCGAGATAGTACGGCGAGTGCCTCCTGTTGTTTCCGGTTCCGTACGTCCCGGTGGACCACCTCTGCTTGCTCCTCTGGCTGCCGTCGATGCTGTAGGGAGCCGACCTGACGCTCGGCCTGGGCGAGGGCGAGGCCCTGCCCCTGCTCTGTGTCCTGACGAGCTCCGGGCGGTTCTGGCCGGGGGTCTGCTGGACCTGTGCTTGGGAGTGCGAGCTCATGGTGCTCATCCGCGGCGAGGCGACGGGAGACAGGTGCGATGAAGACATCCACGAGTTGCGCGCCGATGTGGGCGGGTAGTCGGAGCCGGCGACGTCAGACATGGCGGCCGAGAGGTCCTCGTAGGGCGGCATGTCAGACATGCCTCCGCAGGTGGACATGGTGAAGGACGATCCCGAGATGCGGCGGCTGTCGAGGCCCGTCGCCGAGGTGGCGGCGTCGTCGTGGTGTCCTCCGCTGCTGCTCAGCGGGTAGCCGTAGTAGCCACCCTGGTGATGGTTGGGGTCGGCGTCCACGACGGGAACCACCTCATCGCTGGGGTAGGCCCCGCCGATGGGCATGTCGGAGGTGAGTGCCTGGAGGGCGTACTGGTTCTCGTAGAGGTGCTTGTGGGCGTGGAGCTCTGTCGAGTGCGTCAGCATACCGTCAGGCCGCCAAAGCTCTCGGGGCAGGTTCCCAGGGGTCGACATACGCCCATCGAGAGACGAGGGTGTCTGGAAATCCTGGGAAGACATGGGCCGAGACGGCGATCCGGCGGTGGACATGTGGCCCCCCATGGAAACGGACCCGGGGCCCATGGAGTGGTGCTGGTGCTGAGGAAGGTCCATCAGCGACCCGTACGAGAAGGACTCGAGGGCCGTCGTCATAGGCGGCGTCATCGACTGCGACTGAGGAGTCGACGTCGTCCACGAATTTGAAGTGGGAGCATCGACGTCGCCTCCGCGGTGCAGGTCGTTCTCGTTCATTGTGATGACGGGCGGAGTTGTCCTGGGGGCCTCCTGGTCTTGAGAGATCTGGTCCGGCCTCGACGACACATATGGCCGTTGAAACTTGGACCGCCTAGAAGGTTCGAGTATTAGTTTTCCTGCTCCTCTCGATATTCCTTTTTTACGTCTTTTTCCCTTTTCTTCCCTGATCTCTTCCTCGGTTCCCGATCTCTTCCTCTGGTCCTCCTCAAGCCTTGGAAGGTAGAACTTACAACTTGAGATGAGCCGACTCCATGGTTTCAAGCGAATGAATGAGCGACCGGGTGAATGAATGAATGGGAAATGATGGAAAGAATGATAAAAGCCGTTAAGCGATGGACTGATGGAATCACACATTAATCGTTAGCACTTCGAAAGACGGTGATGGGACGGCTCGACCGGGCCGTTGCTACCAAGAGACGGACAACCAGCCCAATCCTGGTAGGCAAGTGTGTGCGGCCAAACTTACGCTTTTAGTTTCCTTGAGGTCGCGTACAAAGGCCAGCCTCGGACCGAGTAGAATGTCGATGTATAACAGTAAGACGAGTAATAACACTCGTGCTCGTATGCGTAAGTGTCTCGTTGCTGATCGCGGACTAGCAGTGGTAGTAGCCGGGCGGTGGGGTGTGTGGTGGGTTGGTGGGTTGTGGTATAGTTGAGTTGAGAGGGCTGATAAAATGAATGGAATGGGAAAAGACGGCCGGCCGCAAACGAGGATCTTGCTCGAATCACAAAGGAAGGAAAAAATAGAAAGGAAAAAAATAGTAGTATCCGTTGGATGCGTAGTGAGAGGGAGGGACCGAATGGTTCGCAACGACGACTTGATTGGCTTTCCGAAGAGGTACGAAGAGAGAGCGCGCGGGAGAGACAGAGGGCGGCGGAGGAACGAGCAGCGTAGCGTAGCGTATGTAGCGTGTGCGTGTTGAGTGCGGTGCGTGCGTGCGGTACGGTGCGTTGCGTGTAGGCCAGCGGCGGGACAAAGCGTAGTAGTTGTAGTAATAGTAGTAACTGCGTATGCGTACACGAGGGCCGAAGTGGGCGTGTGTGGACGGACGTGCGTGTGGTGTGAGAGTTGCTTGTTGGTGTGTGAGGGGCTTTGCGGCTTGCGCAGGTGTACCTATAAGAGCGGTATTATATCAAGCAAAAAGAAGAAAGAAGTAGTAGTTGAAAAAACAGGGCAGCAGACAGATAGAGAAAGAGGGAGCGACTAGCAGGTCAGGTATGAAAAAGAGGCCGGGCAGAGAACCGGAAGAAACCAAAGAAGAGGACTGGACAGCAATGATGGAGACGGGACACGAGACTTTTTAAGAAAGTAATACAACCAGCAGGGCCGTGTTGGAGTTGCGCACCCCCCCAGGTCGAAAACGAGCACTGCTAGTATATATTAAAATGTGATGCGTTTGACCTCGACCTCTGCTGGCCTTCCCACTGGTCCTGGTGGTGCCCCGTGCTCTGCCTTCTGCCTTTGTTGAATGACAATAACGACCCATGGGACAAGGGTGATACCGTCCATGCTGGAGCTGCTCGTACCAAGTTACGGAGTCACTGGCTCGTACGTCGTACTCCATATTACCCAGTACTACCACGGGTACCGAGTATACCAGTCCAGGTACGAGTACTGGCACCCTTTCCTCCTCCTCCTCCTCCTCTCGCACACTCCGTAACTCGTAGCACGTCGTAAGCTTGGAACGCCATGGGCAACCAGGTGTGGGGCGGCAATTGACGGAGTAAATAACACCAGGTCGACTATGGAGTACGGTCAAGTACTCAAGTACTCGGCCTCTTTCGCGCTCTCTCGCTCTCTCTCGCATACGGGTACGGAGTACGGAGTACAGTGCAATACTTACATGGTAGGCTCTGTACCTGTAGAACTGGTGCGTTGACAGGAAATGTCTCCCTGGAAAGGCTGGAAGGAGTCGACTTCGGTTGGGGACCCGCAATGTGGACAGGGGCCATGTCTGGTGTGTTACATGTGCTTCCCGGGCGAGGGTGGATGGGGGAGGCAGAGTAGCGTCAGGTTCCGACGCTCCATCAACAGGGTTTAATCCATTCGGGGCCGGGCGGGAAACACTCGGCGGGCCAGGGCCCCAGGGGATCGAGGCTTGGCCGCCTTGAGAGCCCTGGCCGTCGATGATTAGCGAAGCCTAAATTGGACATGGCATCAATGCGGGATAGATCCCAAGATTCCGCGCTGCCAGCAGAGGCCATGCAAATGCCAGACGGACAAACAAGTTGACGGCAATGGATCATTTCGCATCAACGACGGCAAGATGAGCCCAAGCGGGCGGACCACGCGGTTCGAGATGGATCTCTGTCGAGGCTCCCGGCGGACAAGGCGACAGCCAACCGCGGCCCGCTTGCAGACCCCACCCCAGAAGGCTGCTTTCTGCAAAACACACTTGAGCGAGAATACTCGTACTGGCGCGCAGGGCCTTGCCAGAGACGGGTAACGAGGAGAACGGGACAGGATGCTTCCGTGAGCAGCTCTGAGCTTTTTTTGTGGGCAGGGCGCCAGCAGAACAAGCTCATTGAGCCATCTCTGACAGGTCAGGACATGGGTGGAGGCCAGCAAGGCAGGTCACGGTATCAAAGTCGTGCGACGACTGCCAACAAAGGCAACGGGCCATGGAGCAATGGAGCCGTGACACCTGTACGAGTGTTGTTCGTGGGTAGCACTCGCCGCAGAACCAGGACAACAGGACTCAAGCCACGGCCTCTGACAGGGAGGCTGAGACCAAGGCTACTCCGTACGCCGTACGAGGACTGCAACTATCCCACAGAGATCCCACCAGGGCCGCCGCGGTTGGCCAGAGAGGCGCAGGGCAGGGTCGTGTTTGGGGTTTCTATAACGAGTAATATGGTGGGGAAGGATGGCGTCTCATCGGGCGCCGGCCGCGCGACGGAATAACAGTCCGTGACGGGTGCACCCAGATTGACTGGAAGGGGGGGTGGGTGTACGACGACGAGTACGACGTGGTGGTGGCTTGTGGGGAGTCGTGGTAATAATCTAGAAACGCAGTAATCACTTACATTGTCATCAGTTGGTCACCTGTGTGGAAGGATGCGTGCAAAGGGGGACCGTTGGGATATTACCTGCTCCTAGTACGTCTGGAGAGATGCTGCTAGTAATTAATATCAATGATTGTACCCGCAACTGTCACTAGCACAACAATACTGTACCCAGCTGTATCCGTACTCCGTGAAGTGACATACACAGTCGTGGGAATGTACAGGTATTCTCTCACCTTGTTCCCGCGACAAGAGCCTCCCCACCATTGCGACGGCCACAGGTAGCAAACCAGTAGGTAGTGAAGCGTAGGGGAAACGGTCGGAAAAAGGCCAAGGCCCGTCGTGTGTCCGGAGTGGTTTGAGGCTTGACCGACTTGACACGGGGAGGGGGTACTTAGGAGCCAACTAGGCACCACCAGCCCGAGGGACAAATGGCCCATGGTCCTTGGGAAGATTTGGGGAGAGAAAGAGGCAGCTGTCAAGGTGTCCCAAGTCTCGTAGGGTTGCAACGGGGTCGGTCAGGGCGCGCGCGGCAGTCAAGGACGATTTGACGCTGCCCTACCGAGTCGATGACACGCACACACGACGCAGGCAAGCAAGCACACCCGCATGCTGGCTTTTGCAAGGGCCAGGCCAGCTGGCCTGGGGCTTGGCTCGGCTCGGCTCTGGACATGGGCGTGGGCGTGGCTTGCCAGAGACGCGGGAAGAGGAGTGGGAGGGGAGGGGAGGAGGGGAGAGCGGAGTTGCAGGTCGAGAGTTACAAGTTGGCCCCCAAGATGAGGCGCTGGGGCGTCTGATTCAACCCTGGTCCCAAGGTTCGGCTGCTCCTTCCCAGAGGCAGCAGCAGTACAAAGTACAGGCAAGTACGGCAACTGCCAACAGCGCACTTGCCCTGCCTTGGTTTGCCTGCCAATAGGTACGCCAACCTGCAACGCCTTCCTCCATACATGTATGTATGTATTACTTACAAAGCGAGCAAGTGCGAGCAGTCAGTCGTCTGTAGCTGCGGTGTGTTGAGTGTGCTATGTGCCTAGTGTGCTTCAGTGGACTACAGTCGTTGTTGACTCGCTGCACGGGGCTGCAGCTGCCTTGCCTTGCAGCAGTCTTGCTTCCTTCCCTCCTTACTTGTCACAGCATGCAGGACCCAGCCGGGGTAGAGATTCGGGACTAAACCCGGGCGGGCAAGACACCCCGGTCCATGGGGTCCGTGATTGGCTGCGGGCCCGGCCAGGGTGCCGTTAAAGATGTATCAGATCTGTTTCGCAGCTGCCAGGTCTCTGAGCAGCAGCGACTCCTGGCAGCTGGCAGCTGCGCTGTTGAGTCTATGACTCGCCGTGACTGGCTCACTGGCCAACTGGCGCAGCAACGCACGCAGCTACGTGCACCTGCCTGCACGCAGCTGTCCATACATGAGAATAATACAACAATACAAAACATCAATGAATATTACTGCTACTCCGTACTCCGTACTCCATACTAACTTACTTTGTACAATTGTCCAGGGTATTTTACGGGATAAGTACGGAGAAAACGGAACACGGAGCACGGAGTAATAGTACCTACGTCAAGTTCTTCTTACCTGCTGCCTCCTGTAATCCTCGTTACTCGTACGACTGACTGCCCTGTTTGATGTTGGCACTCGTACGAGTCCTGTCTCCAGATCTGTACCTTGTACTTTCCGTACATCATACTACGTACATTACTACTAGTAATACTCCGTAGTATGTACGTATTCCCTCCTTGCACGCGTCCTTGGCTCCGTATCGCCTCCCCCCTCGTAATAGCAGCAATATCTCCCCCATAATAAGACTGTACGACATACCGAGCACGGAGTAATACTCGTACTCGTAACCCGTACCTCGCAGAGGTATAATACGTGTACAATTATTTGCCCACAAGTCGTAATACGACCTATAAACACCTTGCTATTGCCCTCTACGGAGTACTCGTACGCTGTAAGTACGAGTATCGTACTTATTGCCCCTCGCTATTGCCCTCTCCCTGTTCACTGTACTATTACTTCGTCATGCCCGCGCTTCCTGGGCCGCGCTTCCTCTCCATACTTTGGATCGGTCATATATTAATAATGCGTAGTAAAGAGCGTCAGCCGTGTGATAATAGCCATCTTTTCGTGGACACTATTATCTTGGTCCGCGGCCCCAATTGAAGAGGAGAAGGTTACTGCTTGGGCCATTCCCAGAAATGCGGCTTTTTCCTTTATGTTACTCCGCGACTCCCTCTCTACCCTACTAGTTGTGTTTGTCTTTCATCATCTTCATAAAAGCATATATTGCTTTCATTTCAAGCTGCAGTTTTCTACTATGCGACCTCTACTCGACTGCTAAGTGCGCTGATCTACTAGCAACTGGGACATCTGTTACTTGGATGTAGCATCAGCATCAGCTCCGTTCTCACTGTTACGTTGTAAAAGAGTCTAGAATGAATCCCCCCGGCTTACCGTATAATAATCCGTAAGTTGTAACTCATACAGGTACAGCTGGGGTGAGAGCTCAGAGTACGTACAGTAAAGAGTTGTAACTGTAAGTGATTACTCGCATGCAAATCGTACGGGAAAAAGACTGGGGGGGAGGAGAGGGGAAACCTCCCACGGCGTAATTTTGGCCCTGGTCTGTCTGTCCAGCTTTCCAGGATCACTGACTGGGCCACTTCTGTCAATGTCTGGGTCTCTGGGTCTCTGACAAGACACTACGGACAGGTCTCTCTGGAACCTTGCTCTCGAGTCTTGGCTCTTGTTGAGACGTTGAGTTGCAGCCCTACATATCTACCCGTCGGGTCTGCAATACCCGTCTAATCTACCAGATGCATTCGGCATTTCCGCAGGAGTCCAGAGTAGTATTCGGTTCAATCGAATGATCTCTACAAGATCCATAGCGCGAGCTGATAATTAGCAGGTATTGAATGAACCTTGTGAGAGCACCTTGTGAAAGCACGGACATTCACCCATACAGTATTACTCTGTAGGTTTGTATGTACAAGTAGGTTTGTACTGTCTGGTATTACAGCATTGAGTGCAAACTCGTGGTTGACGGCAACTCAACGCGGGCGCTCCCTTCAGGCCAACCAACAGCCACATCAACTCGACGCCATCGTTTCAAGCTCGGCTGGGGATCCTGGGCGCGCGGGCGGGAGGAGGGGGACCACCTTTTACTTTTGACTCGTAACCTGCTCGCCTCGCCCAACTTCCAAGTAATAACACTCTCTACTCGTAGCCACGGTCTTTCAAGGCAGAGAGCCCAGCTGCGCAGGGTAGGGAACGGCAAGGGTGTCGTGTAAACGGCCGAGAGACGGGGCTGATTGCTGAGTGGGTAGCCTCGTCTATCCATGGACCGTGGGATGGATGAATGTATGCATCATCGCTCACTCACCCACCCACTCACCCTCTCACTCACTCACTCACCCACTCACTCATTCGTTCAGATGATGACGAGAAGATTACGACTAACGGTTAACGGTTAACGGCTATGGACCAAGCCAGCCAAGCAACCAAGGTATTACGGAGTAAGTACGGAGTACGGAGTGAGTAGTGGTGAATGTCACTTTGATTTGCGCTGGCTGGCAGCATGACAGAATGTCGCCTGGGGGTTTTTATTAAGACTGCGACGCTGGATGGATGGATCTAGAGATACTCGTAGTCTACATGTATGTATTATTACATTCGCAACGGAGTCAAGGAGTTGACGGAAAATCATAGGCAATACAGCGAGCAGCGATTATTACGCCCATACAGAGTACTCGTAGGTAATACTCGTACTCCGTACTCGTACGCCGTATTAATGCTCATACAGGGTCTGTACAACTAGACTCTTGGGGTTGTGGGCGCCTCATCTAAGACATTCAGCCACTGCGTACCTTGTCAATCTGGTCAACTTGCACCAAGAATCCAAGATGCCTGCTAATACTCCGTACTAGTCCGTCTGGATGTGGGCCCCCCTCCCTCTTCCCGTGGACCAGCGTTGCAGGCCTAAGAGGACTCACGCCATGCCTTGGCCCTTGGGAGCCCTTGCAAGCCCTTGCAAGATGGTGGATTTGGATGGTCCATGGTCCATGGATAATAGCAGCAATACTCCGCCGGCTGTAATGATTGTTGCCAACTATGGGCCGTGGCGTATTATCCCGTCACCTCTGCAGATGATTCTCAGCCGTCTCCAGTCGACAATGCGACTTTGCGCAAGATCTACGCTGCTGTAGCCTGTAGATCACAGGGGCGTCGCAGGTGGACACTGGACTGGACTCTAGACTCTGGACTCTGGAGAGAGTGAGAGTGCAACCGAGTGAGAGAATGAGAGAGAGGGCGTGCTCTGCTTTGCTCCGTACGTTCTAGAATGCGTAGGCAAGTCTTCGAAAGCCCCCCTCTTCTGTGGCGCAAGTTGTACACGCGCGCGCAACGCAACGCCGTTTATGTTGTTTCATCATGATTCTTTTTTTGTCCTTCACTGCCGCGCCGTTCCTCTCCTTCGGCGTCCCGTCCTCGTCCGTATTCGTACACGGCAACTGTCAAGTTGACAATGGCCACCATGTACGAGTAGCCAACTCCAGCCGACATGCGAGTACTCATACGCACGCATTGTAGTCGTATGTACATCATCTTTCACTGCCCCCCTGCCCTGCCTCACACCCCCAGCACGTCAGAAGCCTTGTTATTCGTCACGTCACCCTAGCCGAGTCTAAACTGGGGAGTTGCAGAAAGCATGATATACGGGAAATTAAAGGAAAGAGGGGGGGTAAAAAGAGGATTTTGACCAAAAACGAAAAAAGCAATGTATCATTGATGACTGACTTCACTCTGTCTCTCCCTCTCACACGCGTTTCTGATCTTAAAAAAAAAAAGAAAGACAGAGATGGACGAGACGTTTCTTCTAATCTCCCTCTATTGTTTAATCCCGGTCACATATTATGCGTACCGTTGCTAGTTAATTTACAAGAACCAAGCATCTCGCCATGACGCCCCCGGCACTTGGGACACTTGACACTTCCCGCGGTGCCGCCCGCGCACTCACGAGTATTCATGCCTGCCATCATGGGTGTGCCAGTACCTCAAGTGTCAAAAACAAGAACAAGAAACGGGATCGCCGGCACGACGAGATTAGTTGGGACCGTCTGGCCCCCCGTAGGGCCCCAAGGCCCCCCGGAGAGGGGGGTCTAGAAGCCTGGATAGCGGCCTTGGGTTGTCATGGATCATGACCTTTGACAGCCCAGCCCTTTCCCTCGCCTTGCTTTTTTGCTCGCCTGTCAGGCTGTCACTTGCTTGTCAACTTGGCCCTCTAGCTAATCCTTGTTGATCCTCCTCCACACTTCATTCTCGGCAGCCGCAAGGCTGCTGCCCGCAGCCGTGGCCCATTTCTTTGCCGTGCCCCACACGCTGCTGTCGTCGTCGCCACTGCCGCCATCCAGCAGGCCGTGCTGACCGCCGCCGCGTCCTTGCTCCACGGCAGCATTGTGCGCCGCGCGCTGGTTGCTCGTGAAGTCGGCTGCGTACGTATCCTGGTGGTATCCTGGAGGGTGGGAGAAGCTAGCTGACGGGCCGACCTCGTGGAGGGAGGTGGGGCCCAGGCCACCACCTGTCATGCCAGCAGATGATGGTGGCAAGTTGCTGCTACCGCCGGCGCCAGTAGGAGCCGTGACCGTTGATCTGCCGGCGGGAGCGTAGGGCGAGCTGCTGCTCAAAGCAGGATAGGACATCTGCGGTGGCAGTGATGCTGCCGCCGTCGTCGTCGGGGGAGCTTGCTGCTGCTGCTGCTGCTGCAAGGTCTCGCCAGCCTTGGGAGGCGGCGGGATGGTCTGCTGACGCTGGCCTGCTGATGAGTCTGCTGCTCCCGTTGGCACAGGTACTGGAGCTGCCCCGGGCTGTGGAGCCGCAGGCCCGTTGTCATATTGTTGAGTAGCTGTCCCTGTCCTCGTTCTCGAGGTACTCGTGGTCTGCTGGGTTGGGGTGGGCTGCTGCTGCTCTTGTTGGCTAGCAGCAGTAGCACCCATGGGCGGCGGCTGCGGCACTCCGCTCGGTACCGCGGGCACGTCTATTTGCCGTCTCGCTGCAGGCTGAGGTAGAGGGTACTCGTCCTGCTGCTGCGAGCTTGCTGACGTGGTCGTCGTTGTCGGCGCTGTGGTTGGCGGCCTCTGGTGTTGAGAGCTTGACTGCTCATCCGGCTGGGCTGCTGCTACTGTCTGGGGTGTCACGCCGGATGCCTTGGCGGCGTTGACGGGGCTGGCCGTGTACACTGGTACGGCAGGCATTGTGGGCTTTTCTGGTGTCCTCTTTTTTCCCTTGTTTGTGAGGGATTGAATCAGTGGTGATGATAGTAGTGTGTGTATGTTCAATGAGTTGAGTACGAGCAGACTATGTGACCAGCAGATGTGCTGCGCCGCGCCGTGAGGGAGAGAGTGGCGACGTCATTCCTGTCGCAGCATCAGGTGACGAGACGGCGACCAAAACCAAACCAAGGAAGGAGCAGCGGCAGGGCGGCGGGGAAGTTGTGCTCAGTTACACAGACGTATTACAGCGCAAGACGTACAGCGTAAGACGTACAGCGTAAGACGTACAGCGTAAGACGCACAGCGTAAGACAATCATCTTGACCGATTGGGTTTACGGAGAACGGAGAAATAGTAATAGAATCGAGATGCATTGACAACTTTCAATTGTTCTGCATGCCACCAGTGGTACTAAGGATGAACGTACGTGTATTCATGCTAAAAAAGACTATGCTGCTTTGTTCCTGCCACTCTTTCGTTCCTGCCTTCCTACTCCTAGTGCTTAAGGCTTAAGTGCACGCTCAGTGCCACTAGTGGTCATGCACCTGTTCCTTGCATATCAACACGATGCGTCTTATCGGAGCAGCCTTTAGCCCGCCAGCCAGGTGCTATCGGCGGACAATCGCTCGCCCTAGACCAAGCAGACCATGCCTCATGACATGGCGAATGTTGAGCCCCAAGGTTTGAATCCCATGCAGCATCCGCTATAGTCATGGCCTCTGTCCCCAAGTCGAGACGTGCCACGCGGGCCTGCGACTTCTGCCATCGCCGCGGGCTTCGTTGCAGATACGCACCCGGAGATGAGCTGGCACCCAGACGCCCGTCATCGTCCTGCTTGACGTGTCTCGAATACGGGCACGCCTGCACCTGGACCCGTCAGCCAAAGAGGCGAGGGACCAAGCCGCGAATCGAGGCCCCTCAAGACGGGCGTGTTGTTGATGATACCGGGGCCGATGCCTCTGTTCTCTCGGACGCAGCGAGTTTTGCCAATAACAACCCTGAGGCCCCAGTCCTGAAAAACCGTAAGATCACCACGGCATTGCTCGATGTGTATCTGGATAGTATCCATCCTGCGTAAGGCCCCTTTCTTCTTTATTCCCCTTTGGCCTTGAAAACAGCGGTGGTAGGCCGTCGCGAGAGCTCTTATTGACCAAGCTGTGCCGGCAGGTTCCCCTTCTTCTGCGAGCGCGAAATCTGGGTAGGCTGGAGAGATGGCACATTCCCAGCCGATACCTCCGATTTCATGAGCCTGACATGCATGTGTGCCCTCAGCGCGCAGCACGTCGGCAGTGGCGCCCTGTTCAGTGACGACCTCCCGACCGTGGACTGCACATCTATGGCGCAGGACCTGCTAGCCGCGGCGGTGCGTTTGGTGCCTCTCGACCTGGAAAACCCCCCATCCGTCATCAATCTGATGCGATCATACGGCCTGCTCGCGCTTCTAGGCGCCCAGACGAGGAATCATGCCCTGGCTCAAAAGTATCTGTCGTTGTTCCACGGGCTGTGCGCGCATTACAACATACACGACGAGTCGCAGTGGCCCGTCGCCACTGACTGCGAGATGGAGGTGACGAGGCGTCTCTGGTGGATCATGTACCGGCTCGAGGTGCACACGGCGTGCGTGCGAGGCAGCATCATCCGGAGTTCCGAGGCCCAGTCCCACGTCGGGTACCCGAGGGGCACGCACCACCCGCCCTTTATCCCCGGGCGTGAAGGTCAGTTTGAGGACTGGTTCTCGGGCTGGAACGCGACGACGGATCTATATCGTGTGCTGGAGCACGTCGTGGTCGACTTCCGGGCCCGCAGGAGACCAGCCTCGTCCGTCCTCGATGGGGAAGAGACCATCGTGGCCAGGCTGGCCCGCATCCAGGAGGAGATGCGACCGCAGTTTGGCTTCGCGTCGTCGCCGTCATCAGACAGCGGCCGCAACCGCTGTGGCTTCCAGGCCTCCAACATTCTACTAACCATCAACCTCGTCCGCATGATGGCCACCTCTGCAAGTAGCAGCGGCAACTTCCAGCAGGCCTGCTGGGCCGCCCAGGATATGGTTAACAACGCGAGAGTCATCCCCGTCGAGTATCTGCGCGCGGCCGGCCCCCCGCTCATCCAGCAGCTCACTGGTGCTTGCCATGTGCTGGCCGGCATGGTCGCCAAGCATCCCCTTTCCCCAGACGCCAGCTGCCAGTTCAGACATGTCCTCCAGTCTATGGAGAAGCTCCTCTCGAGCCTAGCTGACCATAGCAGCGTCGCTGCCGACGAGAGAAGCCGTGTCATGTCCCTGCTGGATAAGTACGACCTGGATTCTCGGACAGATAAGGGAGCTTCTGAGCTACCCCCTTACAGCCGACGACTCTAAACTTTGTATGGGCCGCCACGGCAGCCAGGCGGAGAGTAGCCCGAAGGATACATGTATGAACAGCAATGGCAGTGATGTGCCGGCCACTCATCTTCCCGATTCTCCTTGACGACCATATTACGAACCCGAAGCAAAAGACTGTTCCGTTACGAATAATAATTTTACCTGGTATCTAGTAGCGTTTTCTTCCTATCTCAGTTCTATTTCAGTCCACGCGTGCGTGGCATGTACATGAAGCTACCGATCCCGTCTACTTCTCTTCAGGTTGCTTTCTAGCTGCCGCAGCCTGGTGGCCCTTCTGCTTGTTCGTCCGAAAGAGGTAGTACTCGCCGCCAGTCATAACAGGATACCTCATAGGATTGTCCTCGCTGACGCAGGTGGGGATGGGCTCGAGCAGCTTCTTTCTGTTGAACCCGAAGAAAAAGGGAGCCGAGTACCGCTCGGCGCCGCCCTTGTTGATGACGCGGTGGATAGTGGAGACGAAGAAGTCGTTGGTCTGCCTCATGAAGCTGTCGGCGATATTGACGACGAAGGAGCCCTCCATGGGCGGGGCCTGGATCCAGTTGCCCGACTTGCTGAGAACCTCGAGCCCGCCGACGGCGTCCTGCGTCACAATTGTGAAGCACTCAACGTCGGTGTGGGCGCCGATACCGTTTTGGTCGTCGACCGAGTGCGTCTGCTCCGGGTAGTGCAGGATGCGCATGCCCGCCTCGGGACGTCGCACGTACTCGTCAAAGTATCCCTCGGGGAGGTGCAGCGCCAGGGCGAAGATGCGCGTCAGCCGCCGCGCCAGGCGCAGAAGCTGGGTGTGGTACGCGTACAGCTCCTCGCGGAACCCGGGAAGGTCACGAGGCCACAGGCTGTCGCCCGGCTCGTTCGGATCCTCGGCCTCGGGGTCCTCGGAAGCGTCGTAGTTCCAGTTGAAGGCTTCACTTAAGTCTGATGGCGAGGTGTCAGCGGTACTTGCGGAATCTAGGTATGTCTGCGTGTACATGAGTGTACTCACCTTGGTGCTTCCAACCATTGCGGTTATAGCACTCCATGGGGTGGAAGCCAACATACTCGTTGGGCTTGAGATTGGTGTGCACCTCGACCTTTTTCTCCTCAGGAAGCGCAAAGAATCTCTTGGCCTGCTCCATGACCTTTTTCCCGTACTTGGGGTCAATGCCCTGCGAGTTTCGAGGTCAGCTCTTATTACATGTACGTACATGTATCTAGCGACGCCGCCGACACAAGGCTAGACAGCGACAAGGACTAGGCAGGACATACATGGTTGATGAGGTAGAAGAAGCCGATTTCACGCGACGCATGGCGTATCTCCTCGGCGACGGCCTTGCGGTCTTCGAGACTGTCACTCCATATGCGCGAGGCGTCAATGGTGGGGATCTTCTCCAGCGTTGTCGAAATGTTGGAGTTGAAACTGAAGCTCTGGCCGTTGTGGAGCGTCACGGTGCGGGGCTGCGACTCCTTGGGCGGGATGGTGTTGACTGTCGTGGCGGACATGGCGATTCCAATCTGCTGTGCTTTCTTTCTCTCTACTGCCGCTGCTGATGATGCTGCTTAATTACAGGTCATCTGTCGAGGCTTTGATGAGTATTGTCGTCTTGGTCTTGAAGATATGGATAATGAGGGGACTGTGTCCTGCTTATGAATGCCGCCATGCAAGTTGGATGGCCCGCGTCGCGTGCTTTGTTAGACAGACCTCGCGATATCGGAAGAACGGATGAATGACGGCCAGCCGCAGGCTATCAGCCGTTTACGGGACAGAGATTAATGGACGTATGGCTGGCCGTAGCGTACTGCCAGTATACAAGTACATGTATGGAGGGTACGGAATTCAGAGTCCTTGATAGCTGTGATTCAGTCCAGGACATTAAGATATCCCGTTGGTGAACTTCTAAATTGATAAACTGCTAAACTCATTTACAGGTATAATCGCAGGCTTACGACGACCGAATCAGCAGGCAGCGTTGGTTACCCCGGTCATGCCAAAGCCGGGAACCCTAGTGCGGACCACCGATACGGCGATATCTCGCACCCCGGCCCAATGAGCTGGCACTTATTCGTATGAATATCCACCCTCCGTACGCCGTCTTATCTACGTGTATCGGCATGCGGCCACGGCGGCCAAGACCAAATGACTTGTTTATAGGCATGGGCAACTTCTTCCAGTCGGTCATGGTCAGTGATCGATAAATACCAGGAGACGAGACGGTCTCTCTCAGTGGATTTGCATTTGCACAGTACAGTACTTGCTTGCCTCTCTCATCGACAACAGATTCACCATGACGAGCGAGCCGGCTTCGTCTCTGACCAGGCGAGTGGTGCGGCTCCTGGAGGTCAAGGAGGACAAGGACACCGACACCGACATCCGGGTGAACAAGGACACGAGGCCCCTGCCGCCCTCGCGGCGCACATATGGTCCCTGGGAGTTTGTTGGTCTCTGGATGATCACCGGGTCTTTCAATGTCGGCGGGTGGACTACTGGTTCCTCGCTCATCTCGCTGGGCCTGAATGTCTGGGTAAGTCACCAACGCAGCACAACCCAACCCAGACTTGACTTCAATATCTGCTGTGTGCTAACGTCGTCTTGTTCTTTGGTCGCATAGCAATCCATGATTGCCATTGTCATTGCCAATGTCTTTGTTGGCCTCCTCTGCATCGCCGGCGGTCACCCAGGTGCAAAGTGGCATATCGGGTTCCCTATCTGGATGAAGCAGAACTGGGGTATATGGGGCTATCTCCTCCCCATGGTTAGTCTTGCCTACTTCCAGAGTGCAGCTCTTGTGGATGCCACAAATAGGGACACACACATCTAACCCTTTTTACAGGCCATCCGCATCTTCCTATCGTTCGTCTGGACGTCCACCAACGCCTGGTACGGGAGCCAGTGTCTCAAGGTGCTCATAACGTGCATCTGGCCCTCGTTCCTCAATCTTGACCACCAGCTTGCCGGGGGTGCCATGACAGTGTACGATTTCGTGTCCTTCATACTCTACCTACTTCTCTGCCTGCCGCTCATGTGGGTAAGCCCGGAGCGGTACCGGAAGCCCTTCCTGGGGGCCTCCCTGACGGTGGCCACGGCCGTCTTCGCCATGCTGATCTGGTCGACGGTGCGGGCCGGCGGCGGTGGCGTCCTGCTGGCCCACACGGCGCCCGTGGCGGGCGTGGAGCCGGCCAAGGGTGGTGCTCTGGGCTGGGCGTTCGTCTCGGCCGTGACGGCCAACATTGGCAGCATGGCGACGCACATGTGGTCCCAGTCCGACTACACGCGCTACGCCCGGCGGCCGGGGGACCAGATCCTTGCGCAGCTCATCATGGTGCCGCTGGGCGCCATCACCGTGGCCTGCGTGGGCATCGTGTGCACCTCGTGCGCCGCCACCATCTACCCGGCCGAGGAGGCGCTGCTATGGCAGCCGTACGCGCTGCTTGAGACGATCCGCAAGAACGAGGGCAACCACGGCGCACGGGCGGGAGTCGCCTTCGCCAGCATCGCCTTCATGCTCTCTCAGTTCGGCATGGTGGTCGCGTCCAACTGCGTGGTCGCGGGCATCGACCTGGCGGCCCTGCTGCCGCGCTGGTTCACTCTGCGCAGGGGCGCCTACATCAACCTCCTGTGCGTGTGCATCATGCAGCCCTGGTCGCTGCTCAACACAGCGACCAACTTCCTCACCGTCGTCGGCAGCTTCAACGTCTTCCTCGGCCCGCTCATGGGCATCATGTACGCCGACTACTTCTGGCTGCGCAGGACGAACGTCAAGCTCACGGAGCTCTACTCAAGCTCGCCCGAGAGCATCTACTGGTACACGCGGGGGTGGAACTGGCGCGCCGGTGTCGCGTGGATCTCCTCGGTCTGGTTCCTCCTGCCGGGCCTTGTGCAGCGCGCCGTCGCCCCGGGCGGCTTCTGGCCCGGCTGGACCCGCCTCTATCAGCTGTCGTGGTTCCTCGGGTGTCTTGTCTCGGGGGCAATCTACATCATCCTCGACTATCTGTTCCCTATGCCTGACAAGTTGGCTCTGGACAATGCCGATTATTTCGGCACCTTTGATGAGGCGCCTGTCTCGTATGGGGTGGAGACTCCACCTCATGATGAGGAGGGTATAAGAATCGAGCAGAAGGTGTAGTACAATACTATAATTAGGTACTCATAAGAATCGGATTGCTACGTATCACATAACTTAAGCCATCGTAACCGCTACAAACTAGTATTACATGTATGCATCCGCATTCGAACCAATGAAATCCCACCATCGAACGTTCAATGCTTCGAGGTCCTGGCGGGAAGAGCCCCTTCCTCAGCCATGTTGACTAGGTAGGTAGAATTAAGCCTTAACCCTGGGCTTGAATGGGGACTCATTCGGTGCCCTCATGGCCTCTAGGCGCTTCAGCTCCGCCTCATTCTCGGTGCCCTTGCCCATCCTCCGCGACGGACCCATGTCTTCAAAGAGGAATCCCTCGGACATGAGCCCGTCCTTTTGACCGGGGACAGCACCCCCCCAGATCCTCTGGAAGAGGGCCTCGGGGCCCCACCTCGCCATGAAGCTCGGCTGTATGTACCACGGGTCCTTCATGTACGAGTAGCCGTACATGCGGCCAGTCTGGGGGTCCGGCCTTGTGAGCATGGGCGACTCGAAAAGGGGCGGCAGGGTCAGATAGCGCACGACCAGTTTGCGGATGTACACGAGGGTGTATGTGAGAGCCGTGATGCCGAGACCAGGTTCAGAGTATCTGCCATGGAAGTCAACACCCTTGAAGTCAGCAACCTTTATTTTCCATCATCATGATGTCTTTGGTGAAATGGATCGGGGACCGGGAAGGGATTGAAGCAGGGTGAAGAGGAAACATACCCAAATGCATGCCGCATGCGCTCCCCCATCATGACGAGGCTGGTGGACTCGACAGCCGGTCGCACAAACGCCGGATACGACTCGCAGAACAACTCCATGAGCACGGCGCCCAGCTTGCGCACGTCCGGATACGGGTGCATGTACTTCTCCTCGTACTCGGCCGCCCACTCCGTCACGTGGTCCATGAACTCGATGCCGTCGGCCCAGTCGTCGCGCCCGAGCTCGGCCGCGTAGTCAATCTCCATCAGGTCACCAATGTGCTTCCACAGCGTGCCCATGGCGGCGTGCTCCATGTCGGTCAGGGGCCGCCAGTCGTAGGCGGCGATGCCGCGGACCGGCTCGGCCATGGAGGCCCACAGGACGTAGAGCAGGTCCTCGTTCAGGATGTGGCCGGCCTTGCGGTAGGGTGCGTGCAAAAAGTTGGTCCGCTCGATGGACTTGAGGAACAAGGGGTCCTGAGGCTTGAACTGCGCCCAGCTGCAAAGTTCAATATCAGCATCAACTCAGACAAGTGCAGATTCAATGTCGGGGAGCCTAGATACCATGTGTAAAGGACGGATGTGTCTGCGTATCTGGAGACAGAAACAACAGTCAGTATTGAAAGTCTGTTTGCGGTCGACTTGGTTATGTGGATGAACAAACCTCTTGGACGAGTTTTCTCTCTTAGCCAAGTCGCTGACTGACACGAGGACCTTGGCGACATTCTTGACCGTGTAAGTCTGTATATATGTCCGAGTTAACAACGGAGTCTCCTGGACGCCAGAGGAACTGAAAGGACTGAGAGGAGGAAAGTGTACCCTCAATAGAGCCAGACGCAGCGAAAGTTCATAGAAGAGTGTGTGCTCGTATTTGACCATGTAGTTGGTGATAACCTGGGCATCCTCAATGGTCATGGCCGAAAGCGACTCGCGATCCGTATACTTGTACCGGGCCTGAAGACGGTTGATCCTGCGGAAGCGCAGGCTCGAGCAGAGACCTGCATAGCCCACTAGACCGAGTACGATGTACAAGGACAGTGTAGACGGAGACGGGATATGGAAGGACGGCTGGCTCTCTGGGCCTATGCAGGAGGCGCCGCCCGTGGCGTTGACGCCTCCGTACACAGCGTGCATGGAGTTGGGGTCCATGATGTCAATGTTTCTGAAGACGGTTGATTCTGATTCAGGGACGCCCAGTTTCTAGAAGAGGGCTCGGATTCCGGCCAAACGGAATCACACGAGGAGGAGGAGGCAGCCGGCCATATTAATACTTGGGGGCCAGCAGCGACCTATTACGCTACACCCATTACGAGTACACAGACAACAAGAGGGGAAGATGGACGACGTACGACGTGGGGCCCTTTGCGCACATCAACGTTTGGGTTACAGACGGGGTTGCGGACAGTACCGTACAGTGCCTTACAGTGTGCGATATCATGCGGAGTTGACGAATTACTAGGTACGAGTATATGCCCGTCTTCCCTCTCTCTACTTACAAGCTTGCAAGTATCTTGCTATACCCTGTTTGTTCCCTGTCAACTTCCTGTTTGCGTTGCGGAAAATGTGGGCAAAAAAAGTCTACTCGTACGGAAGCAGGGGGGGGGTCTTGGAAACTCCGTATACTCGTTACTACGTCTCACTTGCATGTTCTATTGAGAGACGATACCCAGTTTTTGTTCCCTTGTCATCCACAGTGTATAAATGAATTTGCTTGGCGTAATGCTCGTACACGTTAGTACGGAGTACAAGACGGACTTTGGATGCGTTGCGGTGAGAAGCCGATCTAGGGGAAGACCTTTTCCTTTGTCTTTCATGTCTGTCAACTGTTCCGAGGCATCTATAAGTTGTGAGCACGAGTACTAATAACTAGCAGCAGCTTGCAGTAAAGCCTTATCCTAAATGGGCCAGCAGATCGCAAAGCAATGCCGTTGACATTTAGCGGCGGGCTGAACGCAAGGCGGGGTAATGGGGCAAGGGATTCAGGCGTGTGGCAGCCGATCATCTCTACCTCTTTGGTCGGAATCATGATGTCCCCGGGAGACCGGGAAGGACACTTGCTGGAGTTGGTTCTGCTTCGGACAATAAGTTATGGCAGGATTGTACTTGCGCAGGTTGTTACTAGTCTGTTCTGCTGCCAGTTCTATGGGACGCCTCAGTGGGACGATTTGGCATGAGTATATGGACCGGATTGACCACTAACAGCTGTCATCACTAATAGTACATGTGCATATGCAGTCCCTCTTTCCGCCTAGGATCTTGCGGAATATCCCATTCTCAATTCCGCGACGTTTATTTCTTAGAACGTAATGTACTAGCATGTACTAGGCATCAAGAATCTACATAGCATGCTAGTATATGCCGTCGCGGCACTCGGTCAGCATGAAGCGTGGCATAGGGTTGGGCGTTGTTTGTCCCGCCAAGACATTGACACCAAGTTCTCGGGGAATATACTTGTCCAATTGAATGCGATGCGCATATCACACATCCGATGAATATGAAGAATAGCCCGGAATGGCGTTTAATACTCGATCAAGTCATACTACTACTAAATAATCATTAAGAGCGATGTCGGTGTTACCAGTTCTTGACTTTAACTTACAGGTTCTGTGTCTTGGTACGAATACGAGTAACCATACTTCCTAATCGGGAGTGGCTCCTGGTCCTGGTCCTGCTCATAGAGTTCCACCGGAATTTCAGTATATCCGCGATACAGGCGCTATTCCCAAACGGGCATCCTAGAGATCGCGGTCAACGCAATGGTCAGTTGTCCGCCGCCCTCGATTGACGGGCTTCAGATCCAACACTTCCCCCAATCTCATTGACGGCCCGTCGTTTCGATTTGGGTGCAGTGCTCAAGACACAACATCCATCATGGTCGGCAAGGTCAGCGAGAGGGTCCTCCTTCGCGAGGGTACGTCTTCCCCATCTCCCTTCCCTCTCTCCCCGATGGAGAGATTCGATGAAGCGCACGTCCTCTGGGTCCTTTGGGGGCAATCGAATCGATCCGCTGACTGACTTTCGCGACCGCAACAGGCCTGGAGAGGACCGACAATGGCATGAAGCTGACAAGCTGGCCCGAGGTGGCTGCCATCAACCAAAAAAACTACTACACGTAGGCCTCCCCTCCCTCTGTCCCCGCGCGCGCCTCTTTTCACGATTCCTTGGACGACATCAAGACTGACACACAAGCCAACAAAAGCGATTACATGAAGCGTGATGACCAAGTGCTCGCGCTCCGAGTTCAGAACGATGCGAACCGCGACAAGCTGGTGCAGAGCGCCAAGGACCGCGACCGCGCGCTGTCGTCTAAGCAGCCCAACGGCGAGCTGCCGCTGCCGGTCCCCGACCTGGCGCCCGAGGATGAGGGTGCGACCACGCCGTCGGCCGGCATCGACCCGACCAAGATGATTGTCATACACCCCGGAAGCCAGAACCTGCGCATCGGCTTCGCGAGCGACGCGCTGCCGCGGACGGTGCCCATGGTCCTGGCGACGAGGTTCCCGCAGACCGAGTCGGAGATGTACGAGGCGTTGCCACGGCGGGACTTTGCAGCCAAGACGACGGAGGCGCAGTACGGCGAGGAATGGAGCAAGAAGTACCAGAAGCAGAGCGGCGACCTTAAGGTGGAGATGCGGGCCAACAAGCGCAAGGTGCTGCCCAACTCCAAGGAGCTGGTGCAGACGTTCAACCGGCGGACCGAGGCGGAGATCATCCAGAAGCACAACGATCCGCTGGAGATTGAGTGGACCGATGTCAAGAAGCTCGAGGACCCGGAGTCGCTGGCGTCGTGCTTCATCGGCAACGAGGCGCTGCGGATCCCCGACGACTCGCAGCCCAAGTTCAAGCTGTGGTGGCCGGTGCAGGGCGGGTGGTGGAACGAGGACGGATACGGGAGCAAGGAGCACCTGTTTGATGACTTCGAGACGCTGCTGGACCGCACGCTGCGCCAGGAGCTCGGTCTCCGGCGCAACAGCGAGTGGAAGCAGTACAGCTGCGTCTTTGTCATCCCCGACCTGTACGACAAGCAGTACGTCGAGCAGGCGCTGCGGTCGTGCATGTCGTGGTTCGAGTTCCAAAAGGTCAGCTTCATCCAGGAGGGCATGGCCGCCACGTTTGGCGCCGGGTACACGCAGGCGTGCGTCGTCGACGTGGGCGCGCAGAAGACGTCCATCACCTGCGTCGAGGACGGGCTCTGCCTCGAGGACTCGCGCGTCAACCTCAAGTACGGCGGCTACGACATCACCGACACGTTTGTCAAGATGATGCTCTACGACAACTTCCCCTACCAGGACATCAATCTGCGCCGGCGCTACGACTTTCTCCTGGCCGAGGAGCTCAAGATGCGCCACTGCACGATGTCCCAGGCCGACATCTCGGTCCAGCTCCAGCAGTTCCACGTCCGCGCCCCCAACCAGCCGACGGCCAAGTACCAGTTCAAGACGTACGACGAGGTCATCCTCGCGCCCTCGGGCGTCTTCGACCCCACCATCTTCGACAACAGCACCAAGCTGCGCGGCCGCCGCAACCTCGTGCCCCGCTCGTACAACGCCTACGACATTGACATGCCCGACGACCCGACGTCGGCCGCGCAGCTCGCCATCCTGGCCATGGTCAAGCCGTCCATCAACACCAACGCCAACGGGCTGTCGTCGCAGTCGTTTGGAGCCGGGCTGGCCGGCGAGGTCTCGACGCCCGTCAAGGAGAAGTCACAGCCCTTCAACTTTGCCGTGCGCGGCGACAGCTACCCCAACGGCACGCCTATGGGCTCGCACGCCGGGTCGCCAGCCCCCGAGGGCAACGGCACCCCGGTCCCGCCGCCATTCGTGTTTGGAAACGGCAGCAGCAGCAACAAGGACAAGGACAGCAAGGATGCCACCAACGGCGGCAGCCCGGCGCCGCCCGGGTCTCGCGCAACGGGCACGCCCGTGCCGCCCGGCAGTGGGGTGAACAGCCAGACGGGCGCGCAGGTGCCGCCCGCGGGTATGTTTGTGGACTCGGCGGCGCGGACGGCCGAGATGATGGCGGTAGAGCGCGACTCAGTGCTGCCGGCGGTGCCGCTGGATGCGGCCATCCTGACGAGCATCACAACGGCGGCGCGCGGGGACGAGAAGAAGCTCCGGGACTTCCTGGGCAGCATCATGGTGATTGGCGGCGGGGCCAAGGTGCCCCACTTCACGGCGGTGCTGGAGGAGAAGCTCAAGCAGCGGAGGCCGGACCTCAACGACCGGATCCTCGTCAGCCGCAGCGCCCGGGACATGGACGAGCAGGTGGTGACCTGGAAGGGGGCGAGCGTGTTTGCCAAGCTGTCGACGAATGACTCGTGGATCACGCCGTTTGAATTCGAGAGGCATGGGTCTAGAACGCTGCATCACAAGGTGCTGTGGGGATGGTGATGACCTCGATTTATTTTCTTTTTCTTGCGATGACATTCATACATTCAATCGAGAGAAAAGGGGGACAGGACAGGGGTCGGGGTCGGGGTCGGGGTCTCGAGTCGAGTCGAGTCGAGGGAGAAAGTGGATGTGGATGTGGATGTGGATGTATGAACTGGTGCGGTGCATAGGCGTTTCTGGAAAATGGGATATTACATGGAGAACTATTACTCTTCAAATCACGGCAGGCCACTGACAAAATACAAGAGGCCATTGAAATGCAAAACACTAGATATCAACTGGATCATTGTTATGCTGAGTACTCCGTACAGGCTCTTCTTAGTAAGGAGATGGTGATGTGACGTCTGTTTACCATGATGCAAAAGCCGTAATGGTGCTAATAAGTAGCATCAAAGTCTGGCCCACGAGTAAGTGACAGTTGCTTGTCATGTGTCAATCACGAAAGGACACTATGCCAGCTTGGGAGACGCCAAGGGAAGAAATGGAAAGGGCCAATATTTATCTGAGTGTTATTTGAGTGTTGAAGAGGAATCTAAGACAGAAATAGGAGGCTCTAGAGCTGTGAAGCGGTCGGCGCGTGATGACTGGTATGCTGGTGTGCCAATCTATGGCCGTGCGGCAGGCAGTGCCGTGCCATTGTGGTGGTACCTGCCCGTCGTGGTACCTACTAGTAGTAGTACTACTCGTATCTTGGTGGTGAGTTCCAAGGGAGTCAGTCAGTTCAGTCATGTCATTCCCGCACGGGCATAATGCCAGTAAACAAGACTGCGACGTTGGTACGGTATTACAGTGGTGCTTCTACTACCAAAATAGTCCGACGGTATCAAGGTGGTACGGAGTATCGCTACAGGTGGTGTCAAGGTATCCACCGCATTAAAGGTACATATGAGACGGTGTTACTTCTCGTACTTACGAGGGGGAAGGAGGAGACAATATATTGTTTTGCTCTGCTCCTTTTTCTCTCTCTTGGCAACAACACCGCTTCGATCGTTCCTTCCTTCCTTCTTTTTCCCTTCCACTATGTAATCGCGTTGCCGTCGCAGCGACATAATTACAGAAGAAACAACATACACCAACGACCAAGAGAGAGAGAAGAGCAGCAGCATCGCCGCCGCCGCCGCCGCCGCCATCATGCCGTCCATCAAACGACTCTCGCCCTTCTCGTCGACCACGACCAAGGTCCAGGCCGCCACCTACCTCCTCGGCGTCTCCCTCTTCTCCATCTCCTTCCTCGTCTTCCTCAACAGCTCCGTCTCCTTTGTCATCACCGACCTGATTGGCGAGAAGACGCACGTCGGCGACATCGTCGGCACCCTGGGCTTCGCCGACGAGCTCGTCGCCCTCGTCGCCTGCCCGGCCTGGGGCCTCGTCTCGGACCGCCTGGGTGTCCGATGGGTCTCGGCCATTGGCTACACCGTCATCGGCCTGGCCCTGTTCCTCTTTGTCCAGGCCAAGAACATCTACCCGCAGCTCCTGCTGGCCAGGATCCTCTTTGCCGTCGGAGGTTCAGCTGCGTACGTCACATACCTCATCCTCTATCACATCCCCTCCCTTGAGGAACTTGTAATAGTACTGACTTGCATGTGTGTAGTGCTACAATGGTCACAGCTACCCTCCCCGGCCTCACAGACGATAGCGACGCCCTCGAGTCCGACGAGCAGGACGGTGACGGCAACGGCAACAACAAGCAGCAGGCCCGCATCTCCCGCCAGAGCATCGCCTTCTCGGTCGAGTCCGAGGCCACCATCACTCCCGAGCGGTACACCCGGCTGGCCAGCGCGCAGGCCCAGTCGGCGACGCGCAGCCGGGCCTCCGCCCTGTCGGGCTACGTCGGCCTGGCTACCGGGTGCGGCGCCCTGGTCGCCCTGTCACTCTTTCTCCCGCTGCCCACCCGCTTCGGCAGCCGTGAGGGCGTCACTCAGGCCCAGGCCGTCGAGTACAGCTTCTACGTCGTCGGCGCCATCTCCCTGGCCGTCGCCGTTTTCGTCGCCATCGGGCTACGCAACCTCAAGGGCGAGGAGGGCAAGGGGTGGAAAGTCCTCTTCGGCCTGCAGGGCCAGGCTGACGACGACACGAACAACGGCGGCGATGACTACGAGTATGAGACCGGTGAGGAGGACCGCCGCCGCCGTAGCCGCAGGAGTCGTACCCAGAGCCTGGTGGGTGGCGGCGCCAGCCGTGCTAGGGAGGAGGCCGCGGCCCGGGACAACAAGAAGGTCATCCCGTACCTGCACCTGATGAAGGACTCTGTGCTCCTGGGGCTGGTCGACTCGCGCATCGCCCTGGGATACGTGGGCGGCTTCGTGGCGCGTGCATCTACCGTGGCTATCTCGCTCTTCATCCCGCTCTTCGTCAACACCTTCTTCATCGGCAACGGCTTCTGTCGTGGCTCGCCCCACGACCCGTCCCCCGAGCTCAAGGAGGAGTGCCGCGCCGCCTACGTGCTGTCGTCCATCCTCACGGGCGTCGCCCAGCTGGCCGCCCTGCTGTGCGCCCCGCTGTTCGGCTACCTCTCGCACCGCCGCGGCACCGTCAACTGGCCCATCGTCGTGTCCACCGTGCTCGGCATCGTCGGGTACATCATCTTCCCGCAGCTCAAGAGCCCTGAGCTCAAGGACGCCGGCGGTCGCGGCGGCTCCCCCGCCATCCTGCTCGTCGTCGTCCTCATCGGCATCAGCCAGATCGGCGCCATTGTCTGCAGCCTCGGCTCCCTCAGCCAGGGCGTCCTGACCGTCGAGATCCCCGCTACCGCCACCGCCGGTGCCAACAGTGACGGCACCTTTGGTGTCGGAGCCGAGGCCTCCATCGCCCCTGGCGAGGACGAGTCCACCGAGACGGACCCCCTCATCCGCATCGTCCCCTCGCACGACCGCCGCGTCGCCCGCACGCGCCTCAAGGGCTCCATCGCGGGCGTCTACTCCCTCTGCGGCGGCGGCGCCATCCTCATCCTCACCAAGCTGGGCGGCTACCTGTTTGACCGCGTCTCCACCGGCGCACCCTTCTACATGATGGCCCTGTTTAACGGTGTGCTCCTCGTCGCCAGCCTGCTCATGGATGCCTCTCGGGTGTACGGAAGGGGCAGCATCAGCATCTAACGGGGTCGAGAATGATGATATGAGTTTATGAAAGTCTAGCATTGGTTTTTTCTTCTTCTTTGTTTTGTTGTGTATAGTTTAGCAATTGGGTTGGTTGCTTTGTTCTATCCTTTCTTGTCTCTCCTAATACCGTCTTGTCTGATTCCTTTCCTGTGTACTTTTTGACATAGTTAGATTGAGCACGCAAATACACATCTTTCTGAATTATTTGCTCAATGGCAGTGACACGGCTTTTTTACCATGTTCTACACTATACAAGGGTAATAGCTATGTGGTTGTGATGATGTAGATCTAAGATGCTACAAGCGGCCTCGTCTACCAATCCACCTGATGCGCCGATATCGCGATGCGAACTGTGGTCCAAACGGAAGGTACAACCGTACCAGACACGTACCTGCACAGCACAGAAGATCCAGTACTCCAAAAAAGAAGCACTTGCCAAACAGACGGGCAAAAAAGCAAAAAGAGAAGGCCTGTTAAGCTGACAACCGGGTTCGAACCGGTGACCTTAGGATCTGCAATCCCACGCGCTACCGCTGCGCCATACCAGCTATTGGTGGCTATTCCCAACTTGGAGATCGGAGGCCCGAATTGAAGCTCAAAAGGGTCCCTCAGGTACACTGTTGCTGCAAAAAAATCGAATAGGCCCAAACAGGAATGGGCAATACCCTCATCCTTGATTGTTCTGTACAATGATTGAGACTATGAAGAACAAAAAAAAGATGGATCAAAGCTCAGACAGACTGGGGGTACCAGAGGTGGAAAAAGCAAAAAAGAATGGTCTTAACAAGCTGACAACCGGGTTCGAACCGGTGACCTTAGGATCTGCAATCCCACGCGCTACCGCTGCGCCATACCAGCTGTTGTTGACGGATCGTCGTTGATTAGGGGTTATGAGGGGCTGCCATCACCTCGGGTTGTCGGACATCGACCATCGGTGTCGTTGGGTGGCTGCGCTGGTGCGAATAACGTCGTCAAGCTGGTGGAATTGTGCCTTGTTGGATGATAAATTTTAGGGGGGGCGCGTTGGCTTATTATAGTCGTAAGTCGTACAAGTGATCACGTCACGTCTTACGGCTTCTTTCACATTGTTGGTTGCTCGGACAAGAGCTGCTCTGTCAGTCCACCCACCCTGTGCCCACTCTGGGATCAACCTGAGGCGAGGCAGATGCAGTCCAGAGACTGAAAGAACAAAGCATGTTCGAATATATATACAAAGATGGGTCTATTTCCAAAACTATAGTGTGCTTATGTGGTGATATCGGAGTATGGAATGTAGTGATGCATGTGTAGTTAAGAGTATGTTCATTAACATCCATCTACAATCCGTATGTCAAATACTTGATAGCAGAAGATAAAATCTATCTACTATGCGTCCCAGTACCAAACAATCGATAAAAGACAAAGTCAAAACCTCTTGTATTCTAATGTCCATTCAATTATTCCCTTAGTAGTCCACTCCCCCCACCTTGTTTTCTCCATTGTCCCAATCCCATCTGCTGTGGTTGTGATTTCGCTGCGGCGCTACGTACTATGCACACACCTGTGTACGACGTAAGCAGCCAATCCCCACACAACTTCAACTCCACGCTCTCTACGCGCTCCAACTCCCCATCGCCATCACCATCACCACAAGCACCGGCACAACCACCATGGCGCCAGTCGACCACATAGACCACAATGGTCTCGAGCGTATGCCGCCCCCTCCCCTCCACCACTCCCTCCCGCCGTCCCATCTAACATCCCCCCAGAACAGCTCAAGGACATCATCCAGGATTTCTACCAGGTAATGGTCCAAGTCTCGACCTACGATTCCGCCGGCCGACCCTCACGAGAAGTTTTATCCAACGAAATGTGCGCCCCCCCTCCATGTGACCCATTCCTCAAGAGCAAATGCTAACTTCTCGCGCGTGTCTGTAGAAAAACCCTCTCGCGCGACCTCCAAACTCTGCACCGCACCTCCTCCGCACCCAACCGCCTCCCCTCCGTACCCCCCGAACTCCTCGAGTATGTCGAAAACGGCCGCAACCCAGACATCTACACGCGCGAGTTCGTCGAGCTCGTCCGCCGGGGAAACCAGCTCATGAGGGGGAAGGCCCACGCCTTTGCATCCTTCCGCGACATCCTCGCCGCCGACATGGCTGCAGCCATGCCCGAGATGCGCGACGACGTGAGGGCCGTGTGTGAGGCTACTGGCGGACAGGACCCGTCACCGGATGTCGTTGGCGCGCCTGTTGGCGGTGTTACTGCCCCCGCCGATACCTCTGCTGATGCTGTTGCCAACGGGGGTGTCAATGGACATGGGGCCGACCATGCTGGTGCTGGTGCTGGTGCTACACCTACGCCTACGCCTGTTGGCGCTGCTTCTGGGAGTGCCACGCCGGCTACAAACACGGGCACGCTGTAAAGGATGATGAATGAGGAACGAGGAATGGTTGCATGCATTTTCAATTAGGATTGGCGTTATTCCAAGGATGATTACAATAAACGATACCCATACGACAGAAAACTGTCTTCAGGCCAGTGCACATGACCCTTCACAAGAACGACGACGAGAACAAGAACAAGAACAAGGACAAGGACAAGATCAAGAATATGTGTGCCATGCATGATTGCTTCATTAGTAGCATCAAGTCTATCCTCCCAAAACACAAACCAACATGTGAACGCCCCCACTACTGTTTTCTGCTCAATGTGATATGCCAGCATTGTTCGTTTCTATGTTGCTGCTGTTGCTGCTGCCGCCGCCGCCGCCGATCTATGCCGCCATACCAAGGTCATCAAAAAGTATACAATGCCACCAACAACGGCCAATACGCCAATCAGCTGCGGTGGTAGGAGCACAATGGCAGCCACGAGCAACACGCCGTACTGCCGAACCTTGGACGCGAGCTGGTCCCGCGCCTCTTGCTTCTGTCGCACGTGCGCCTGGCCTTGCCCGCGCTTCCTGTCCCCCGCTCTAGTACTGCTCCTTTTACCAGCAGTATCGTAGTAGTCGTCATTACCGTTGTGGCTGGCAGCGGCAGCGCTGGCGTGCTCGTGCTCATAGTATCCCTCAAACTCCTCTCCTTCCTCAAACTCGTCCACCTCCTCATCATCCTCATGCTCATCGGTTGGTCATGAGAAGCCGTAGCCGGGAGGGAAGCCACCTCCGCCCCGGCCGTACTGCGCTCCACCGGGGAAGCCACCGCCACCACCGGGGAAGCCGCGGGCGCCGCCGCCTCCAGGGAAGCCTCTGGCCCCGCCGAAGCCACCACCACCGCCGAAGCCGCCCTGGTTGCCCATCATGCTGAAGAGGATCTCGGGATCGATGCCACCCATGCCGCCGCCCATGCCGCCTCCGCCAAACATGTCGGAGGAGTCCATGAGGTCGTCGCCATTGTCGTAGCTGGCCTTCTTCCTGTGGGTAGGGAAAAACGCGGTTAGTTCTGTTCTGTGCTGTGCTACTTCTTGCCTCTGTCACCTAGTGGAACTTACTGAGGGTCGCTGAGCGTCTCGTAGGCCTCCTGCATATCCTTGAACTTGGCCTCGGCAGCCTCGTCGCCGGGGTTCTTGTCGGGGTGGAGCTTGACAGCCATCTTGCGGTAGGCCTTCTTGATCTCGTCGGGGCCGGCGTCCTTGCCCAGGCCCATGATCTTGTAGTAGTCCTTGCGCTGGCTCTTCTTGAACTCGAGCTCGGCCTTGCGGATCTCCTTGGCAATGGTGCGGTCCTCCGGGTCCAGCTCCTGGATCGACTTCCACTCCTTGACGGCCTCCTCCCACCTCTCGGCCTGGCCGAGGGCATTGGCCTTTGTCTTGCGGGCCTTTGTGTAGCCCGGGTCGAGGCGGACGGCGCGCTCCGAGTCCTGGATGGCGGCGTCGTACTGCTTGAGCTTGAGCTTGCACTGCGCGCGGTTCTGAAGCAGCTTTGAGTTGATGCTCTTGTTGGAGGGGTCCACCTCGAGCGCCTCGTTGTACTTGTCGATAGCAGCCTGGAACCGGCCCGCTTTGAAGTGCGTGTTACCCTCCTCCTTCATGCGGTCGAGCTTCTGCACAATCTTGAGCCACTTGACACCGTCGCGGAAGTCCGGGTCGCAGTTGAGCGCCATGCGGAAAAGCTGGATGGCCTTTTCGTTGTCACCCTGGCCGTACATGACGCGGCCCCTCAGGACCAGAGCCTCGGGGTCCTGGCTGTTCTGACGCAGCAGCGACATGGCAATGTTCTGCGCCTCTCCGAGGGCGTTCTCGCGGCCCATCTTGAGGTAGGCCTCACCACGCAGCAGCTGCCACTTGCGGGGCTTGGCGACGCCGGGGCCCAGGCTCTTCTCGGCCTGGTCCAGCGCATGCAGGACCATGGACATGGCCGTGCCACGGTCCAGAGTCTCCTTGGCCGACTTGATGTGGCCGAGCATGTCCCTGGCGGGCGCGGTGTCCTTGGCCGAGGGAGGAGGGCTAATGCGACCAAAGGTCGTCATCGCCTCCTCGGGGCGACCGAGAGCCGTGTAGATGCGGGCCAGGCGGAGCAGAATCTTGGGGTTCTCAGGGTCCAGGTCAGCCGCACGACCACAATCCTCCAAGGCGGACTCGTACGCGCCGCTGGACATGCGTGCCGCAGCACGGTTGCTCAGGTAGACGGGAGAGTTGGGGAACACGTCCACGGCTGGAGCGCAGATAGTCAGTATATGGCCTTCATTTTGTTTGTCTTCTCTCCATCGTTCCTTGTATTTTTTTTCTTTGTTTCACTCCATTGCCACCAACCGATGGGAGGAGCGAACGTGATCAGAGGGACAAGAGTGATATATACCTTTGGAGTACTGCTCAATGGCCTTGGTGTAATTCTTCTCCTTGAAATGTCGGTTGCCAGCGGCCTTGTAAGACTCGGCATCCTCCTCGGGAGTGGTGACAGGACTCGAGGGGTTGGGCTTGTGCGGCGGCGGGGCGGGGGCACCGTCGCCACCGCTGGTTCCGTTGGAGGAGATGGGGACGGAGAAGTTTGCCTGGGCCGAGGCATTGTTCTTGGGGGAGCCGGCCGATGAGGCCTGGGCGGCGCCGTTGGTGGCGGGCTCGCTATCAATATCCATTGAGTTGGAGTTGGAGTTGTTTGAGCCGCTCATGGCGAGCGAAGAGAGGCGCTTGCGCTCCTCGGGAGGGAGGTTGAGCGGGTGAGTATTGGGGTCGATTTTGCCCCGACGGGACGAGGACGAGGACGATGCCGACGAGGAAGAAGCCGACAGGGGTGTGGAGGCGGGGTCAGAGTACTGATAACGAGAGGTGCGAGAGACGCGCGAGCGATGGCTCTGCCTGCTGCTGGTGCCGTTCAAGGGCGGCGTCGTGGCAGAAGGGTCAGTCTGGTTGGCAGAAGGGTCTGCCGAGTAAGAGTAAGAGGGCGAGTGACGAGATGTCGTCGAGGCCCGCTTTGTGGGCGAGGACGACGCCGACTTTGTGGGCGACTCCGGCTGCGAACGAGGAGCGGCAGCAGGTCGCTGGTTGAAGGAAGGATTAGAAGAGGAAGTGTATTGACGGTCCTGACGATCGTAGCGGTCGTCAGAGACTGAGGCGGGACGGTCGTTTTGTCTGGTGGACGGGACCGAACCAGTAGAAGTGTGTTTCTTGGTTGGTGATTTTTTGGTGCTGCTGCTCCCACTAAAGAACTTCATTTGGGGCGCCGGTCGCAGGGCTGCGGCTCGGCCGCTGCGCCAGGGAGAGCAACTTGTGATTTGGGCTTGGCTGGAGTGTGGGTGGGCACTGGCGCCGATGGCCACACCTCGAAACAAGGATATTCTGGATAAGATGAGTCGAATGCACTTAAGCGGGGTTTGTGTGATTCAGTGGCCCGGACCACTGGGACAGCCAGTCAGGTTGGGAAAGGCCTGGAATCGAAGCCTGGAGAGCCTGGAAAGCCCGGAAAGGCCTGGCGGGCTACAGCTTGGGCGCGCGAAGATTGATGGAGCACCGCGCGCGCGTCTCTCTGGGGGTGTGTGTGGGCAGCGCAAGAATATACACGCTGCTGGTGGTTTATGCGACCCGAGAGAGCAAGCCTGCTGAATGACAGACAGACGGACGCGACGGAGGGACGGACGACTGTCAAAAAGAAAAAAAAAGAACAAAGATGCCCAAGATTGCCGGCAGAGGTTGTCTGGGTGAAGAGGAGATGGGATTGTCGAGGCCCAGCCAGCCAGAGACGAGGGTCAGCAGCAGCAGCAGAAAAAAAAAGTAAGGCAATAGGAGGGAAAATGAAAGGGGTCCCTTGTCAGGAAGGACCTTGTCAGGAAAGGGACCTTGTCGGAAAGAGCCTTGTCACTTGGAGGAAGGAGTGAGCGAGCAGAAGGGAAGTGAAAGGAAAAGCACAACACAACACAAGACTTTTCTGGTCTGGGCATGCACATCTCTATTAATTATTCACATGGACCTGGCACGAGTACGGAGTAATATGCCGTGGCTGTACTCTGTACGGAGTACACAGCGTAAAAAAGCAAATTATTCAATCAAAGATCCGTACGAGGACTCCATCCCATCTTCTCCATCTGACCCCGAAATCTCTGTGGCCGCGCAACCTGCCCGAGCTGCTGCAGGCCAACGCGTGCAGCTGCCAGCAGGCAACCCGGTCGTGGTCCTGGTGCTATTGCTACGCCCGGGCGATATGCTGCTACTAGTGCAACTGCAGCTGTCCATACAAAGTAGCTTTTCGGGAGCTGGGGGACGGGCCGTTGGGTGTCTCCGGCGCTGTATTGCAAAGTATTACAGTACTCCGTACCAAGGAACCAACCACCAGGCAGAAGAGGCAGAGCGCCATGCCATGTGCTGACGGTCCGGGAGGTTGGGACACGCATAGTCGCCTCACGGCTATTCCTGTCTACTTGGCATGCTGTTCCTCTTCTCCAGGAGAGAGAGAGAGAGAGGGGTAGCGAGTGTTGTGTTTAAAGAAAGACGTCTGTATGGATTTCGCCCTACTCTATAGGTAAAGGTACTCTGGTTTCGATCTCTGCCGTTTGTTGTCGTCCTCTTTACCGCTATTAACGAGACTCCTGTGTGCGTCTACTCCGTACTCCGTATTTGGGCAAAGAGATCCCAGGCCAACACCTCGGATACGTGCAATTCTTGTAAAGGGGACAGTTTGCATCTATACGACGCCGATTCTAGAAGGTTCAGTGGGGCTCCATGGACGTCGCATGCACGCCAAGACGGTAGGTCACCGGCGCCAGCGAGTGAGAAGCAGTGAATCCATTCAATGGCTGGTCTTTGACTCTTTGACTTGACTCTTGACTCTTGACCTCGTGGGCCACATCCATATTCTGCAGTATTATTATGCCTGTACTTACGAATACTCCGTATACTCCGTATAGACGTCCGAGGATGATGCATGGCTTCGTCCGTAGTCGACATGTTCCCAACCCCCTCTGCCCCTCTTGCCAAATATGACCAGCCGTTCACATGTGCTGTTGTCCTGTTTGCCTATACTGAACAGTGAATAGATGTGCGTTTCTCTTATGCATCGTCCCAACCACCTGCTTTGTCTTTTTTTGTTTTGTTTCCCCAGACGGGTCGAGCGGGGGGAGTCAGTACTCGAGTCAATACGAGTGATACGAGTGGGCACTGGGAACCATCCATGACCCGTCCATATGTCACCACCCGCTCTCTCACATTTTCATGTTCTCTTGTACAGAGAGCAGACCACCAGTAAGACGTATATGTCTGCTGGTTGGCCACTGCTGTTGCCGTTGTTGTTGTTACCGCTGCCGCTGGCTGCTGCCGCTGCACACAAGTCACAGTTGCACTGCACTCTTCATCCCCCCGGCGATGCAATCTGCCACGACACGAGACCCCTGCTCGTCGACGTAATGTCATTAAACTCGACTCTCTATCAAAAGAAAGAATGTGCTTCAGCTTCCGTTTCCATCCCAACAGACCATCCAACAGACCATCCAACAGATCAACGAAGTACGCTGTAGTAGCTATTACTGCTATATTCAGAAGCTAAGTATACTGTCAAGAGTGTTCCTCCGTCCACAGACCCCATGATACCTAAAGAACCGTTGCTCCCAGCAAACAATCCATACATGCAAACGCCTTGTAAACAAAACTGACGAAGCCAACGTTGATGAAACCGACCAATCCAACCAATCCTCCATGTAGATGGCATTACGTACCCGTCCCTCAGTCCCTCGCTTCTTGTGCCGCTTCCCCCCCTCCATTCGATCCCATGACCGACGTGACAAACTCCTGATACTTGAACACATCGCCCCTCTTGGAGCCCAGCTGCGCTGTCATGTTGCGGTTAAATGCCCTGCGGCCCGCGAACCCCTCCATGATCTTGTCCACCTCTGCCGCCGTGAGGGGCCGCTCCCCGGGCTCCGGTGCCGTAGTGAGCAGCGCGTTGCGCAGCTCCGCCACGTCCACCTGCCCGCTGTCGTCGTCGTCAAAGGCCGAAAAGGCCGACAGCAGCTCGCCGCTGGGTGACAGTGCAGCCAGCGCCTCGGCGAGCGAGTTGAGGAACGCCGCCAGCGCAATGGTCTGGGGTTGCGAGGGAGGGAAGAAGGGTGCTACGTCGGACGTACTCGAGGGGAGGCCTGCGTAGTAATTAGACGCACTGTTAGTCTTGTCTTTTGCTGCCGGGGAGGCCGTCTCTTTTGCTTCGCCCGTGTTTGTGTTTGTGTGTTTGGGGAGAGAAAGAACGTACCAAGCTGCTGCAGCATATCCGCCACGTCCTCGCGGTTGACGACGCCGTCACAGTCCCGGTCGAGGATCTGGAAGCCGTCCCGCAGCGTGCGCACCTGCGAAGACTGGAGTTTGGACAGGGCGTTTCCGCGATCGCCGCCCGCACCGGCGCCACGCATGGGGCGCGCAGCGGCGGCCGGAGAGAAGGACGAGGACGAGGACGACATTGGTCGTAGAGGCCCGGGTGCCATGCTACTGCTGCCGTCAAAACCGCCACCACCGTAGGGCGTCGGCGTGGTCTGACGCGAGCCAAAGGCTCCTGCGCTGCCGCTGTTCTTGGTAGGCGAGCCCGTGGGCGTCGAGTTTCGCAGCGGAGAGGGCGAGGCAGGCGACTCGGGGCGTCGAAAGGGCGAGCTTCGTGATGGCGGAACGCTGTATCCCAGGTGGGAGGAGGACGATGGGCGGTGGTACGTCGGGGCAGACTGTGGACGCGGGGGAGGTGGTCTTGATTAGCACGAGCGCGATGAGGGGGGAGGTAGTATTTATTATGGACTCGTGTGCTTCCTTCCCTCGTGCCTATCCGCTAGGCCGTTGGGTTGGAGCGCGAGTGGCGGTGGGCTGATATGTAGTTGCATACCATTGTTGCCGGGCCGGTGTGTTCCCAAGTGGCAGGCGCGGGCCGTATGATAAACTGTGTGGCTCGGTGCCTATTTTCTGTCGTGGTGGTGCCTGGAGTGGTCTTGTTCACACGCAAAAACGATGGGCAGTATTCGAGCAGCGTTCAGAGTGATTTTCTTTTCTTCGGTCGATTCGGAGGCCGTTCTTCGTAATGTCGTCGGCGTGTGGGCGTTGTAGTTGATGATGGTCCCGGGTTCCTTAATGCGGCCTGAAAGTAAACAATGGCACGACTGGTGGCACAACAACCGCTACGTACTGCACAGGCACTGCAGTCTACAGATACCCGCCTGTAAAGCTTGTGGCTGCTTTGCACTTTTTGACTGCGGGGAGACGCCACAAGTGGCTGACGGTAATACATGGATGCGTGGCTGATATTGGGTCGCCTGAACGAATCCGTACAGGTATTATTACGGAGTACTTCTCGTTGAATCAGGCTCATCCATTTACATACACATCCTGTCGCCTTTGCAGGCCTTGCAAACCGAGTGTTTCGACGATCTGGCTTGATGATGCTGCGCAAAGGGCGTGAACGGGTCGCCTCGGTCCACGGCCTTCATCTTCTGTCTGTGTGCGATCGCTACAGACGGCTCTTACCATCAATTGCCTTTGCCTTTTCTTCTCTCCGCACAGCCAGTCGGGCATTTCCACCACCTGGCACCAGTGCGACGGCCTACGGGGCATTTACATGTGCGAAGAAGACAAATCACGGCATTCTAGTGTGCCTGGATGGAACGTGCTCTAGTGTAAGGGTTATTACATGTGAATGACATTCTCTTGACTGCAAGCCCTGAGTCTTGAGTCCTACGTAAAGGCTACGTTGTATGGACTAAGTATTAAAACACTATACTCCGTAGTATGAGCAGTAGTAGTAGTGATACCGGTACGGAGTACGGAGTAGTGATACTCGTAAACCGCAGACGCCTGCCCCCTCAAGCGCCAAAGGCTTCAGGGGCTGCTTCTCGCACGAGCCCGATTCGTCCGCAAGGGACATTGCCCGAGCGCAGGGAGGACATTGAAGTCTGGACAGAAACGTAGTTCGAGGCCTTGCATTGGTGTGTGTCGCAGACTCGCGGCGTCCAACGGCTTCTTCCCTCTCCGTCGTTGTCGTCTTACTCGTGTCGTATTACCTATCCTTGTCGTACCTTCTTCCTTGGGGGATCCCCGGGCACTTGCCAAAGTTGCCATTGAACGTGCCTGCCCCTCGCTCGCCGCCGTCGGCAGTACCAGTTTGCTCCACTCCTCTTTTTCCCACATCATCCCCACCACGACCACAACCCACGCTTTGGCTGGCCTGGCTGCTCTTTTGTCCTTTTTGCATAAAATATACTCTATATACCTCGAGACGAACCCAAGTACTTAGCGACTGTCATTATTCTTCTATTTCATTGCGGAGTTAATATATACGACACGATTTACGGCGCCCCATATACCCCCCTCGAATCCTTTACCCAGCACCACCCAACGACAAGTCGATACCCGGCCGGCACAGTACTACTTCGTATCGAGACGGGACTGCGGGCAAACCCCTGAACCCCGAAGAACCCTAGGTCGCCGCCCCCC